>JAMXBD010003640.1:0-109665 GCA_024138025.1 Combretum micranthum | reverse complement strand
GGTTTTAGTTGAATAAATTGAGTAAAAATAAATTAAATTGAGAGGGAAAGCAAGGGGGGGGGGGGGGGGGGGGGGGTGTGTGTGGTTTTTGCCGCCACTTTGGCTTGTGTGTGTGTGTGTGTTTTGAATTTTTGATATTTTGTAATTTAGATAATTAAAATGTAAAAAATGTATAATTAAATTAAGAGAAAAATTCATTGGAAAAGAAAATTGAAATGAGTAGTTGTAAGGATGTAAGAATAGGGTATGGGTAGTGTGTAGTGTAGGTTGTAATTATGATAGTAGACAAGACATCTACTTTACTGGTTGTAACGAAAACACGGGAAAAGCTTTAACTGTAATTTTTTTAGCAGGAAAGTTATAAAATTGATATTTTTTGAATCCTTATAAAATTATGGTTCTAATGAATATTCGGAAATTTTTCTGAGTTCGTGGTCCGGGGCACGCTTTTCCGTAATTGAGCTCGGAAAGGCCCGAAATTGAAAAATTCCCGAATTTAAAACTTCAAGGTCTAAAATATACTTTAGAAGGATAATTCATATTCATTTACTTTATAAAACTTTTATTATGAAACCGAAGTAAAGCCGGATTTAGGGTTCCTAAGCTCCTCTCACTAGACTTAAAACTGGACCGGATTAGGGTTCGCTTCCAATTCTCGGGGTTTCTTAACTACTGAGAATACCGGGGTTTACAGGAATTTTCCTACAACAACAGCTACCACTCCCAATTCAGATGCTACCTTAGAAAGCGTTGTATGGAAGGCGGGTGTCGATCACCATTGTTCTAGGACGATGTAGAGAAATTAAGCATTGGACCTGACTTGATACAAGACGCGGCTGACAAGGTACGAATCATTCAACATAAGATGAAAGAAGCACAAGATCGATAGAAAAGTTGGATATATATGAAACAACAAATACTCGAGTTTGAGGTTGGAGACATGTGTATTTGAAGGTAAACTCTATCAAGAGTATTCACAAAATTCGAGCAAAAGGGAAGTTGAGCCCACGATATATTGGACCTTTTGAAGTGCTTGAGAGTAAGATAAGAAAATCTTGCTTATCATCTGGCCCTTCCTCCTAACCTATCTGGAATTCATAATGTGTTCCACGTATCGGTTTTACGGAAGCATGTGCCAGATCCTAACAAAATCACAAAGTTGGAACCAGTAAGGTTAAGAGAAAACCTCACATACGAAGAGCAACCGATTCAGATCCTAGATCATAAGGTACAGAAGCTTAGAAACAAGGAAATCAAGTATGTGAAGGTTCTATGGAGGAATCACTCGCATGAAGAAGCAACCTGGGAGGCTGAAAACGATATACACCAGAAAGTATCCCATTTGTTCAAAGGATCAAGTATGAATTTCAAGTTTTGAGGACAAAACTTTCTTTAATGGGGTAGGTTGTAAACCCCCAAAGTTTTGTGATCAATCAAGCTTAAACCTTAATTAAAAGGAACCGGAAATCCTAAAGTCAACAAAACCCTTGTCATACGTAACCGTTCAAGTCTGACAATCCCTTTTAAGCAACCCTAAGAAAGTAAGTAAGAGATTAGTATGTAGAATAGTTCGTAATAACCTGAGAAAGCTTAAAAATATCATATTAGTTAAACCGCGATTCGTTTTGAGCATGATTGGACTTAGTTTTCAAAAAGCATGTCCTGGGGCTCGGATTAGTAAAAATATTCTGAATGTACCGTTAGACTTGTAAAATATAAAGTTTTCAAAAAATCGTTTCATAATTTTTCGGTAACTAAAAATATTAGATATTGAATTATACGCGTATTTTCTTACTACTGGTATTTAAATTATCATGTCTACTTTATATTATACTATTTACTACTATTCTACACTATTTATCTATCTCTACTTTTTCTTATAACCTACTCTTACAAACCATACCTCTATTTTCTTACAATTTTTATTTCCAATACAACTTCACATATTCATATCTTACTTTTCATTAACAAAAATACAAAAAAAAAAAAAATTCTCTCCCTCTCTACACTCAAAGGAGCGCCGACCCCTTCTCTCCCCTCCTTAAATTGTTTTAATTTTCATTTATTTAATTAACACAAATTTCCTCTCACATTTTCCTATAAATACCCCCTCTTCCTTCCACTTCCTTCACACCTTCTATACACTAAAATTACTTTCTAAAAATCTCTCCATAAACTCTCTCAAGTTTTCTCTAGTTTCTACTTCTTCTATAGGTAATAGTTTTAGCTTTCTAAATTGTTCATTTACTTAGTATGAGCTTAGTGTATATTTTATAAACCAAAAAGGTTAAGAAAGCAACAATATGTTCATACTTTGTTTTTGTTCATAAATCTATTTTCTTTTATGTTGCTTATATATATATATATTTAACTAAATATATCTATGTGGCTATATATATCTTTTAGAGCATATAAGCTCCTTTGTTTTGCAATTTATTTACTTTCATGTTGTTTTTAAGACTAATCTTTCTAGTCTTAGACTTGTCTTCATCAAGTCAAAACGTTTTTTTTTTTTTTTTTCGGGAATAGTCTATTCTTAGTCCCGAGATACCTTGATGAAGCTAAGGGAGGGTAACAAATCCTTGTAGGCACAAAGCAGCGGTAGCAGTGGAAATATCTTCTAGGGATGAAGGATAAAATCGGAAGATAAGGTGGATAGAGAAATGGATGCTGAGAAGGATGAGAAGATAGAGAAGAGGAAGAAAATGCCTAAGATGATGTGGGAGCTAAAGAAGAGGAGGATGCTGGAGATGATGATAGTGAAGCCACCAAGGATCATGACAATGATGATTAGGATCAAGCTAGAACTTATTGATAGGCTAATTTCTTTTTCTTTAGGGACTATTACTTCATCTTTCTGAAGGATGTATCATTTTAAATTTTATTTTTGTTTTTAGTCTAATGCAGATCCAGGTACGTAATCTTTTACAAGACCAATTTTGCTTTACAAGAAGATGAACTTTACAAGTTTTGAATTTCTCTCAAGATTTAAAACAGAATGATTAAAGAAATTTGCAGAAATTAGTTCATGCTTTCTTTCGATCAAATTTACAGGACCTAAAGCTTCTAAAACCCGGAAAGTATTAGTTCTTTTTCTTTTATTCTTTCTATTCCTAATTTTTCAGCCATTGAGGACAATGTCTCCTATATGTGTAGGAAGATTTACAAAGTAAAATAAAGGTTAATTAGTACTTTTAATTGAAAATTACTTGATTTGCAGTTAAGTATTCGACATATTATTTTTGAAGCTAAAATTTTTATATGCTACTTAAGTTAATTTATTTGAAATCTGACTTAGTTAAAAAAAAATGAATGAAAAAGAAATGTGGTGAAAAGAAAAACAAAGAAATGAAATAAAAAGGAAAAGAAAATCTAGGAGATGAATGGATACAACATGCTTTCATTCCTGATTATGGCACTTAGAGAAATGAATGAGGGGAGTGTATATTCCTTAGTAAATATACAAAGTGTGGTTCAATCTCGTTCTTTTTAGTTAATCTTGTGTTTAATTTTTACTTTAAGATTTTGGTTTAAATGATGAGGGTAATATTTTGATTTACTTAGATTAATTTATGAACTTTGATATTAATATCTTAAGTACAATGAAATAGACAAGGTTAAGTGAATGAGAAGAGAAGATTTAAGTTGTGGAAGCTAATACATAGTTCAATGGGAAAAAGAAAAAGAGAAAACTAGGTGTTAATATGATTTAAGTAAGAGGGATGGTTGATTTTTCTTAAGTAGTATGATTCTGGGAAAGATTATTATGTCCTTTTGTTTTTCAAGATAATTATTTGCTCAAGGCCAAGCAAATGCTCAAGTGAAATGATCTAATTTTAATTTCTATTTAATTTCCATGTATATGTTTTATTTGACTTAATTATTGAACTTTATGAGCATGTTGATTTATGAGAGTCATGTATGGTAATATTAATATTGGAGTAGATGAGTTGGTAATAGGTTAAATGTGTTTAAGTTAGTATATCTTGAATATTACACATATGTTATTTTGCATGTGTAATGAAATTAATGTTATTGTTTTATATATATTAATGTGTGTATAGTATAATTAATATTTTTGTCTTTTATGCATTAAAATGTTTGTGTTATGTTTAAATTTATAAAATCAACCTTTGAATTGTCTAAGGAATTGTTGATAGAATTCTACAAAATTAAGCCTATATTTTCTTGCCTAAATTACCTCCAAATGAGCTCCAAATTAAACCAAACTCAACCCAAAGTCTTATATACCTGAAAAGTCAAACTTAAAATAATAATGAGTCCAAAATTTGCTTAATTAAGATCTCTTTTGGCAGCCCTCCATTTCCATACGAATTTCCCTCTTCTTTCTTTCCTTTTCTCTTTTCCTTCTCTCCAAGTTACATGCCCTAAACCAAAGAATAATACCAAGCTTATTGAATCAAAAATCTCTCCAAGCTAAGGCTTACTCATGTAAGTTAATACAAGTATAGATTTTGTTTTATTACCTTTCTTATAGTATCTATGTGAAATCTATGGTAGAATGAGTTTAATGTCTTTTTAGTTGTTTGGTTCATGCATTGATATAGGTTGGATTGTGTTTTGTTATTGTGTTAATTTGTTTATGTGTTGTAGTAGTTATATGAAGTATTGGGAAGGAATAATGTTGATTTGAGTACTTGAAGTTGAGGATGAATGGAATGGGATTTGAAGTCATTGAAGTGGTTCAATGTGTTGTTTTAATGTTCTAAGTTGCTAAGATTGATTAGTGTGGATAGGAAATAGTATATGAAGCTAAAAATGAACTTGAAGAAGGATTAAAAGTGTTGTAGGTTAGGAATTTGCAAAGTGCAAAACAGGGGAAATAAATTCTTTTCGAATAGGTTTGTTTTTGAACGTACGCTGGCATCTAGCACTTCAACACTATCGGCGTAGAGGCGGTGTTGAAAGTGAACAGAATCAATTTTTTTTTAAAGCCGCTTCAAACGCCACCGGCTTTTGCAAAAAAACTTTGCCAGTGTTTATTTTTCAAAGTGTACGTCGACCATTAGGGCTTCAATGCCACCGGCGTATGGGTGGTGTTGGATGCGAACATAATCAAAATATTTAACGCCGAACACAACGCCGCCGGCATATATTTCCCACTCTGCCGGCGTTCATTCAAATTTTTCCTGCGTAGGAAGGCCGCGTATCCCTTCAGTTTTTCAATTCAAACTTCTTCAATCTTCAATCTATACTTCATATATGACCTCTTAATGAATATAAGCTAGATAAACATGTTTATACATGAATTAGATATTAAAACTATATGCAAAGGTTATTGAATCTCCTTATATAGTTAATCTAGGATTGTGATATATATATATATATATATATATATAGATGTAAATTCTACATTCAATTATTGATTGTTTTGATATTCTTATTTCAGTTAAAGGTTCTTCGATTAGTTCCTCTCCGAGTGAATATAGTGATATACTAATGGGTTCAAGTACGCAATAGCTTGTTTGTTATATGCTAGGACTAGGCATTCTTAATTTGATTTAATTCAATTCGACTTAATGTTTTGATGAACTGGATGTCTATTACGCTGTTTAATCTGGTCCGAGGAGTAGCAAACCTGTCATGATGCAATGACATGTTAGTTAGGCGCTTAACCTAAGTCATGATGCAATAATTTTACCATGATGCAATGGTACGCTATGATGCAATAGCGATTTATTTTGGTTAAGTGGGTAGCCGATAGGGGGAATAGTATCCGAGTAACGTTTACTTAAACGTAGGGGGAAATACCATGGTTTAGTTTAAAGTTTATGGGAACTTGTGAACTAGACACATGTTGTGGACTGAGTTTAAGTAGAGTAGGGTAACGAATTTTGAACCCTAAATTGTCACGCCCTGAAGGGTACCATAAACATGGCAGTCCGCCACATATAATATCTAGACTTAAGAATGACTTCCTTAGTCATGTGAAAGCGTTAGTATTACATGTAAGGCGTCTAGCACGGTAATAGGAGACGCTTTTGGGAAGCATAGTTTGAGAAGTAAAGATGAACACACAAGAATCCAGAAATAAAATATATTATATCATTAATAACCAAAGGTCTATTACATGATTTCTTAGGAGCATACCCTTGCTAATCCTAAAGATCGTGATAGTCTTTACAACACCCAAATACTATATTAAAGATTTCAAATGAATTCTAATCTAAGTCTTCAAGTAGATTTCCTCCAAAAGCTTCAATGGAAAACTTACATGGATATGGGGAGGCTCCGGGCACAAAAATAAGTGTTCCTGAGAATACAAATACTTGTAGGGGGTAAGCTTATGGGCTTAGTGAGTAAATCCCAAAAATTCATACTCAAAGTAAATTATCAACCAAGTTTATTATTCAAACATATGGAATGCAACAACCACGTGAGCATACAAGACATATGACTTTCCGGGAATCATATGTTGAATGAATTACGCCCTTCATTCGGGGTTGGGTATTCAGGCCAATTACAGCCACAACTTTTAAAACACTTTTATAGATCTTACCGGCTCCTATACGCCATCAAAAACTTGTAGTTATTACAAGCTCCTACTAGCTACCAATTTACGTAGTTCTTACTGACTCCTACTCGCCACTTACATGATATACCAGTTATGTCTACCACCACTATTATACACTTGTCCCACCAATTGTATAGTAGTGAATGAAATGTGACTCAACATATGAAGTGCATGCATAATTTCTTAATTAAAGTCTAGTAGTTATATTTATCCTCTTTCATGTGAGCAACCAATTTCAAACACTTCAAGATAGTAATGTACAAACGACTTTATTACAAACAAATCAAGTTTCGATATACTTAATATTCTTTCAACATGTTATCATACAACTTCCATTTGATTTTTGCCTAAATTCTAGTGCAACTAATTTTACAAGCACAATCATAAGTATGAAAAATAACGGGGAATAAACTCACTCAGCCATGATGACACCTTTCTTGAAATGGATGAGTCGTTCGGGATTTCCACTAATCGTAGTAATCTTCGAGATACGAACAATCCTCCTCGAGATTATCTAATCAAGAAGAATACCCAAAATTAGTATTTCATGAAGCTTCTATTCTTGAAGATTCTAAACTTTTCTTAAAATCGCGGTAAAATCGTATAAGAGGAAATTCCAACTTAAAATGGCTATAACTTGCTCATTTTAACTCGGAATTTTGCAAATAATATATCGTTTTCTACCTACTCAAAAAGATCTACCCATTTCTAAACTTATTTTCAACAAAATAAGTCGTTTGGATTCTGAAAAAGCAGCGACCAGTTTCTCTACGAATTTACAAAAACTTGAGTTCCTCCTTTTAAATAAAGTTCACTTGAAGAGATAGATTTTCCAAATTTTATAGATTTTGAAAGGTATATACATATATGTAATGACTCATAACAAATGTACGAAGTAAATGAAGTTGTCTCAATTTATGAAAAAGTAAAGTCTTGAATGATTTTGAACTTGAGAATTTTTGAAATATTCATTTTACTTTGAAAAGATTTTGAGTTACTTGAAAGATATTTCTTTTTCTAAATTTAATTTCTTGTAATTGTTCTAAATTTCTAAAGAATGATTTTTATTTTTCTAAGCTTAGATTCCAACAACTTTTAAAAGTAATAACAATTTCATAAAAGAATATTTTTGTTTCTTGTGATTATTCCAAAAGAATTTCTAATACTTGATGAAAAATAAGCTTTTATAAAACCTTTTGTTTATTTAAGAAAAATCATTTTTAGGCATGTTTATGAGTTTTTAAGAAACTTAATCTCTACATTTATTTTTTAGAAAAAATCTTTAGTTTAAGAAAACGCTTCCTCCTTTATTTTTGTTGAGACAAAAATCATTATGTTCATGCATGAATATGAATCATAAAATTATGGAAATGTAAAGAAACATAATAACTTGAAAGAATAAACAATCAAAGGAATAAATCAAGTATTGAGACCTTAGCTTCATCAAGGTATCCTGGGACTAAGAAAAAACTAGTCCCTAAAAGAAAGAAAATGTTTTGACTTGATGAGGACAAGTCTAAGACTAAAAATGCTAGTCTTAAAACAACTTGAAATTAAATAAATTACAAGGAAGTAAATAAATTGCATGAAAGGTAAATAAATTGCAAGACAATGAGCTTATATGCTCTAAATATTATATATAGCCATATAGATATACTAGATAGCAATGAACATAAAAGAACATAAAGGAGTTGAGATTATGAACAAAAACAAAGTATGAACCTATTGTTGCTTTCTTAACCTTCATGGTTTTAGAAAACAAACACTAAGTTCATACTAAGTAGATGAATAGGAATTTCTTGAAGAAAGTTTACCTAAAAGAGATGAACTAAAGAGAGTTTCTTGGAAGAGAATTCTTGAGAGATTTTGAGAGTAACTTTAGAAATGAAGAAGTGTGAAAGAAGTGAAGGTATGAGGGGGTATTTATAGAAAAATGTGGGAGATAATTTGTGTTAATTAAATAAATGAAAAACAAAACAAATTGGAAAGAAAAAGAAGGGGGCTGGCGCAAATGTTGGTGTAGGAGAGAGGAAAATTAATTTTTTTGTCTTTTGATTAATTAAAAGTAAGAAATGAAATATGTGAAATTGTATTGGAAATGAAAATGTGTAAGAAATAGGTGTATGGGTTATAAGAGTAGGTTGTAAGAAAAAGTAGAGATAGATGAATAGTGTAGAATAGTAGAAAATAGTGTATGTAAAAATAGACATGACAATTAAATACCGGTAGTAAGAAAATACGCGTATAAATGCGATATCTGATATTTTTAGCTATCGAAAAATTTCGAAATTGATGTTTTTGAAAATCTTATATTTTTATGAGTTTAACGATATATTCAGAATATTTTTACTATTCCGAGCCTCGGGACACATTTTTCAAGAACTGTGTCCGATCGGGTTCAAAGGACACTTGAATTTCGAAATTCTGATATTTTTATATAACTTATAGCTATTACAAACTATTATCGCTAATTATTCCAACTTCGTTTTCTAGGGCTAAAGAAAACGGGAATGCCGGATCTAGAATCTAGGGTTTGTATTAGCCTTTTGTTGACCTTTAGGGTTTCGGTTGACTTTTAATTCCAAGATCAAACTTAAAATTAACTGAAAATTTTAGGGGTTTATATAAATGAAGCTATTTTTATGGAATAGATATAGGAGATATAAGTATTTGGACTGCTTATATCAACTATTATATCACCCTCTGAGCAGTTGCTGTTACTCAGGACCCCTAAATTCTCAAAGCGTGATCCCAATGTTTGAATACCCTTTTTTTGTTTTGTAAAAGAAATCTTAATAAGATAATAAATTGTCCATTGATGCATTCCATTTGATTTAAGTTTGGCTTAATAAATTGTTCTTGTATTTTTTTTTTATTGTGTACTGGGTCTTTGGCTCACTTTTGCTGCTTTGTAGGTAGTGGAGACGAGTTATATGATGATTTAGGTTATGGGTCAGACTTTGAGAAATTCATGGATGAGTTGGATGAATAGGACTCGATTGCCCTTGGATTTTGGAGAAGATTTTGTTTAAAAGAAAAATTCTCTATATAGAAGTCTTGATAGATAAGCCTAATATGTAATGACCTTAAGATCTCTTAGGGTTACTTTTTGTGCTAAGAAAACTTGTAATTTTTGTATTGTCTTGTTTTGACACTAAACTTTATACATATTATGTATATATTTGTATAGATTGCTTTTATTAGCAATCTCATTTTGTTAAAGGTTGTTTATAAAGTTTTAGTAGATTTAATCAAATAATTCTCATAAATTGTTAGTTTTAGGATAACCTTACATATGATGTGAAAATGTTATATGTGGTTGGGGACTCGATACTCTAAATCTAGGGATTTAGTGGGTCGGGTCTTTACAGATGGTATCAAAGCAATGTTTATGAAATTGTTTGATTAAATAGTAGTGACTTGACCTTAGATGCGATGAGTTTAGTCGGATGCATATAGGACTTGTTTGCATTGGGTATTTTGTTTGAATGCCTATTTTGTTTATTAATTGTTTTGATGTTGATTTGACATTGCAAAATTATTATATGTCATATATATGTTGTATGTTTGTTTAAAGATGGATAGGCCAAGAAGAGTAATTCGACAGTCTTTGAAAAGAGAGAGTATGCCACCTCCTTCTCAATCTACTATCTCAACTTCTGCATCAGCTAGTATTCCAGCCTCTACTTCTACTCCATCACCGGCTTCGGCTTCTACTACACCAAATCTGTAGCCTCCTCAAATGCTAGCATATCCAGCTATGCCTCAGATGCCTATGGGAGATCCGAATAACGTGTTCACTATGTTTTGGGATATGTTTGCAATAGTTCAACAGTGTCAATAAATGATGTATCAACAACAACAACAATTTATGCAGCAATAATCTACTAACTATGAGATAACAACAACATATACAAGTGGAAGACCGGAATGATCAAGTCAAGTTGCATGATTTCGTCAGATTGGTACCTGACTTTGATGGAATGCTTTGGATCCAACTAGAACTGAAGGTTGGATAGTGGAGCTTAAGAAAGCATTTGCAACTTGTGAATTACCTGAGCATAGGAAAGTTGACTTAGTTATATATATGTTGAAAGGAGATGCATATACTTGGTGGAGATTGAATAGTGAAGGACATGTAAGACCAATACCCTGAATAGATTTAAGGAAGCCTTTTTCTTGCAATACATTCCATCTATAGTGAGAGAGCAAATGATATCAAGTTGGCTTAGTTTAAGGCAAGGGAATAGAAGAATATCACGCAGAATATTGTAGATTGCTTAGGTTTGCTAATACAAATTACAACGATGAGAGTATGAAGGTTCGAAAGTTTTAAGATGGCTTGAGCATGGAAATCAAGAGTGATGTCAAGAAGTTTCAGTTATCAACACTGTCTAAAACAGTAATTAAAGCGAAGTTGGTGGAACAAATTATCAATGAGAATAAAACTTTGAGGGATAAACGTGCTACATTTATGGGCAAGAGATCGGTGACATCATATACTCTTATTCAAGGTTTGGCAATGTTAACAAAGGAAAACGACCATTTCTAAGTAAGAAACCAAATTCGGGACAAGCAGTAAAGACTCCTATGCCTTCTATTCCATTTGATAAGCGGTGTCCTATATGTTTTAGGCCTCATGAATCATTTCAATGTAAATGGACTCTTGGAGAATGCTTTGCATGTGGGAAAGTAAGTCATAAAGCTTCTGAGTGTCCTGATCTTAAATTGAAGCCTATCTTCTATGCTTATTGTCAACAAAGAGGACATCATGTGGTGAATTGTAAAGATAAACCTAGGAATGAAGGATCGAACTTTGAAAAGGGAATGACAACTGCTAGAGTATTTGCTCTACAACAGTGTGAAAAAGCTCCTTTAGTTGATACACTGGCAGGTACAATACAGATTGCAAATCATCCTACATATACTTTGATTGACACTGATGCTACTCATACATGTGTTGCTGAAAGTTTTATGAATGAGTATGGTTTGTCTTCTAAAATGTTGTATGATAGAATGATGAGTGTAAATACTCCTATTGGTGTGCAATCCAAAGAGCCATGTGTATGTAGAAATGTTGATGTTGTGATTTCTGATAAAAGCATGCCAATAGATATGTTAGTTCTACTTTAATCGATTTTGATGTTATTCTTGGAATGAATTGGTTAAATTTTTATAAAGTTACAATATATTGTAATAAAGCGGAAGTAAGTTTTGAGTTGGAGGGTAGAAGACTGCTTCATGTTTTGGAAAGAAGGAGACCGAAGAGTATGCATTCTATGGAGTTGTAGGAGAAGGATATGGGAATTACAATGGGTAGTGAAGAACTCCGAGTTGATATGATACCAGTAGTAAGAGATTTATCAATGTCTTTCCTGATGAATTACCAGGTTTACCACGGATAGAGAGATTAAGTTTGGGATTGATTTGGTACCAGGGACTACACCTATCTCTAAGGCTCCATACCGTATGGCTTTGGCCGAGTTGAAAGAGTTGAAAAGCCAGTTGGAGGAATTACAAAACTTAAGGGTTTATTCGTCCAAGCATTTCTCCTTGGGGTGCTTCGGTTTTATTTGTTAAGAAGAAAGATGGAAGTTTAAGAATGTGTATAGACTATAGAGAATTAAATCAAGTGACAATCATGAACAAGTATCCACTTTCTCGAATTGATGATTTATTTGATCAGCTGAGAGACGCTGCATTATTTTCCAAGATAGATATGAGATTTGGATACCATCAACTCAAGATTAAGCAACAAGATAATATGCAAGACTGCTTTCAGAACAAGATACGAACATTTTGAGTTTATGGTTATGCCTTTCGGTTTGACAAATGCCTCAGCAGCTTTTATGGATTTGATGAATAGGGTATTTAAAGATTATCTGGATCAGTTTGTAATAGTTTTCATTGATGATATATTAGTGTATTCAAGGAATATGGAAGAACATGAGAAACATTTGAAACTTGTTCTACAAAGATTAAGAGAGAGGAAGCTTTATGCTAAATTTAGCAAGTGCAAGTTTTGGTTGAGAGAAGTTGCATTTTTGGGACATATCATTACAAAGGAAGGAATATCTATTGATCCGGAAAAGATTAGAGCGATATTGGATTGGCCACAACCTACAAGTGTTACTGAAGTACGAAGTTTTCTAGGTTTGGCAAGCTGTTATAGAAGATTCGTACAAGGCTTTTCCAAAATTGCTTCACCATCAACTAAATTGACAAGGAAATATGTGAAATTTGATTGGGATGAAGATTGTGATCGAAGTTTTCTTGAGCTGAAAGAACAATTGGTTTCTGCACCGATTTTAGCACTTCTGGTTAGTGGAGAAGAGTTCATGATCTACAATGATGCTTCACTTCAAGGACTCGGATGTGTTTTGATGCAAGATAATCGAGTTATAGCTTATGCTTCAAGATAATTGAAACCCCATGAGAGGAATTATCCAATTCACGATCTCGAGCTAGCCACGGTGGTATTTGCATTGAAGCTTTGGAGACATTATTTATTTGGTGAAAAGTGTAAGATAATTCACTGATCACAAGAGTTTGAAATACATTTTCACTAAAAAAGAATTGAATATGCATCAGTGAAGATGGTTGGAGTTAATCAAAGACTACGATGTTGAAATTTTGTATCACCCAGGAAAAGCCAATGTTGTAGCAGATGCGCTTAGTAGAAAGAAGCCGATGAATGTGGAATCTCTGATTACAACTCAACGGGAATTATAAGAAAATCTTCAGAAGATGGATGTTGAGATAACCATGGAAAGTGTTTAAATTATGCTAGCAAGTTTATCTGTGCAACCAACAATTCTGGATCAAATTAAGCAAGGACAATTGGAAGAATCTGGAAGCCAGCGATTGAGAAGTGAGATAAATAAGGAGAAGAGAAAAGATATAATAATTGATGATAAATGTATTATAAGGTTCAAGGATAGAATTTATGTACCCGAGATCTATGATTTGAGACGTCAAATTATGAAAGAAGCACATTCTTCCTCATATTCGATTCATCCTGGAAACACAAAGATGTATCAAGACTTCAAGCGACATTTTTGGTGGGAAGGAATGAAGAAGGATATTGCAAGATTTGTCTCTAAGTGTTTAGTATGTCAACAAGTGAAGATTGAGCATCAACGACTTGGAGGAGAATTGCAACCATTAAGAATTCTAGAATGGAAGTGGGATGAGATAACTATGGATTTTGTGACGGCTTTACCAAAGACAGTAGCCAATCGAAAAGTTGGCCCAAATTTATATTCGAGAGATAGTAAGATTACATGATATACCAATAACCATCACTTTAGATAGAGATACTAGATTTGTCAGGCGATTCTAGAAAAGTCTTCACGAAGCTCTTGGGACAAAGTTGCAGTTTAGCACAGCTTTTCATCCATAAACCGACGGTCAATCAGAAAGGACGATTCGGATTCTTGAAGATATGCTCAGATGTTGTGCTTTAGACTTTAGAAGGAATTGGGATGAACACTTACCTCTCGTTGAATTTGCCTACAATAATAGCTATTAGACAGCAATTCAGATGGCTCCATATGAAGCATTATATGGGAGAAAATGTAGATCTCCTTTGCATTGGGATGAAATGGGCGAGAGAGTGTTAATTGGTCCTAATTTGGTACAACAAGCAATTGATAAGATTCGAATGATCAAGTAGAGATTAAAAGCCGCTTAAGACCGATGTAAAAGTTATGCCGATTTGAAAAGAAGACCTTTGGAGTTTGAACTTAGAGATCATGCGTTTCTAAGATATCCCCGACGAAAGGAGTTTTTAGATTTGGAGTAAGGAGTAAATTGAATCCAAGATATATTGGACCATATGAAATTTTGGAACGAATCGGGGCATTACCTTATAGATAGGTGCTACCACCAAATTTGTCAAGTGTTCACAATGTTTTTCATGTATCTCAGCTTAGGAAATGCATATCTAATCCCGACGCTATATTGGACACAAATCAACCGGAGATACTACCAAATTTGAATACTGAGGAGAAATCGATTAGAATTTGGGCAAAATGGGCAAAGAATTGAGAAACAAAGTGATACCGATGGTAAAATTCCAATGGAGTAATCAATTCGAAAGAGAAGCGATTTAGGAAGTGGAAGCGTTACGAGACAAAAGCATCCCAAACTTTTTTATTAAGAAGGTAAGCTAAGTTTTGGGGATGAAACTTCTTGAAGGAGGGAAGAATGAAATGATATAATTTTAATTTCTATTTAATTTCCATGTATATGTTTTATTTGATTTAATTATTGAACTTTATGAGCATGTTGATTTATGAGAGTCATGTATGGTAATATTAATATTGGTGTAGATGAGTTGGTAATAGGTTAAATGTGTTTAAGTTAGTATATCTTGAACATTACACATGTGTTATTTTGCATGTGTAATGAAATTAATGTTATTGTTTTATATATATTAATGTGTGTATAGTATAATTTATATTTGTGTTTTATGCATTAATATGTTTGTGTTATGTTTAAATTTATAAAATCAACCTTTGAATTGTTTAAGGAATTGTTGACATAATTCTACAAAATTAAGCCTACATTTTCATGCCTAAATTACCTCCAAATGAGCTCCAAATTAAACAAAATTCAACCCAAAGTCTTATATGCCTTAAAAGTCAAACTTAAGATAATAATGTGTCCAAAATTTACTTAATTAAGACCTCTTTTGGCAGCCCTCCATTTCCATACGAATTTCCCTCTTCTTTCTTTCCTTTTCTCTTTTCCTTCTCTCCAAGTTACATGCCTTAAACCAAAGAATAATACCAAGCTTATTGAATCAAAAATCTCTCCAAGCTAAGGCTTACTCATGTAAGTTAATACAAGTATAGATTTTGTTTTATTCCCTTTCTTATAGTATCTATGTGAAATCTATGGTAGAATGAGTTTAATGTCTTTTTAGTTGTTTGGTTCATGCATTGATATAGGTTGGATTGTGTTTTGTTATTATGTTAATTTGTTTATATGTTGTAGTAGTTATATGAAGTGTTGGGAAGGAATAATGTTGACTTGAGTAGTTGAAGTTGAGGATGAGTGGAATGGGATTTGAAGTGATTGAAGTGGTTCAATGTGTTGTTTTAATGTTCTAAGTTGCTAGGATTGATTAATGTGGATAGGAAATAATATATGAAGCTAAAAATGAACTTGAAGAAGGATTAAAAGTGCTATAGGTTAGGAATTGGCAAAGTGCAAAACAAGGGAAATAAACTCTTTTCGAATAGGTTTGTTTTTGAACATACACCGGCATCTGGCACTTTAACATTGCTGACGTAGAGGCGGTGTTGGAAGTGAACATAATCGATTTTTTTAAAGCTACTTCGAACACCGCCGGCTTTTGTAAGAAAACTTTGCCAATATTTATTTTTCAAAGCGTATGCCGGCCATTAGGGCTTCAACGCTGCCGGCGTATGGGCGGTGTTGGATGCAAACAGAATCAAAATATTTAACGCCGGACACAACGCCACCGGTGTATATTTCCCACGCTACCAGTGTTCATTCAAATTTTGCCTACGTAGGAAGGCCGCGTATCCCCTGAGTTTTTCAAATTCAAACTTCTTCAATCTTCAATCTATACTTCATATATGACCTCCTAATGAATATAAGCTAGATAAACATATTTTATGCATGAATTAGATATTAAAACTATATGCAAAGCTTATTGAATCTCCTTATATAGTTAATATAAGATTGTGATATATATATATATATATATATGTGTGTGTGTGTGTGTGTGAATTCTACATTCAATTATTGATTGTTTTAATATTGTTATTTCAGTTAAAGGTTCTTCGATTAGTTCCTCTCCAAGTGAATATAGTGATATACTAACGGGTTCAAGTACGCAATAGCTTGTTTGTTGTATGTTAGGACTAGGCATTTCTAATTTGATTTAATTCAATTCGGCTTAATGTTTTGATGAACTGGATGTCTATTACGCTATTTAATCTGGTCCGAGGAGCAGCAAACCTATCATGATGCAATGACATGTTAGTTAGGCACTTAACCTAAGTCATGATGCAATGACTTTACCATGATGCAATGGTACGCTATGATGCAATAGCGATTTATTTTGGTTAAGTGGGTAGTTGATAGGGGGAATAGTATCCGAGTAACATTTACTTAAACTTAGTGGGAAATACCATGGTTTAATTCAAAGTTTATGGGAACTTGTGAACTAGGCTCATATTGTGGACTGAGTTTAAGTAGAGCCGGGCAACGACTTTTGAACCCTAAATGAAGCTATTTTCTTTATGGAATAGATATAGGAGATATAAGTATTCGGACTGCTTATATCAACTGCTTATATCAACCCCTTGAGCAGCTGTTGTTACTCAGGACCCCTAAATTCTCAGAGCGTGATCCTAGGGTTTGAATACCCTCCTGTTGTTTTGTAGAAGAAATCTTAATAAGATAATAAATTATCCATTGATGCATTCCATTTGATTTAAGTTTGGCTTAATAAATTGTTCTTGTATTTTTTGTTATTGTGTACTGGGCCTTTGGCTCACTTTTGCTGCTTTGCAGGTAATGGAGACGAGTTATATGATGATTAGGGTTACGGGTCAGACTTTAAGAAATTCATAAATGAGTGGGACGAATAGGACTCGATTACCCTTGGATTTTGGAGAAGATTGTGTCAAAACAAGACACTACAAAACTTACAAGTTTTCTTAGCACAAAAAGTAACCCTAAGAGATCATAAGGTCATTACATCTTAGGCTTCTATAGATTTCTTTTATTAGCAATCTCGTTTTGTTAAAGGTTATTTATAAAGTTTTAGTAGATTTAATCAAACAATTCTTATAAACTATTAGTTTTAGGACAACCTTACATATAATGTGAAAATGTTATATGTGGTTAGGGACTTGGTACTCTAAATCTCGGGATTTAGTGGGTCGGGTCTTTACATCAAATGTGGGGGAATTTGATAAGTTGTAATCTAACTTTTATTTTGAAGGATATTGTGAGTTTTATTGATGATTTTTATGAATAATTTTATGATATTGGTAGTTAATGATTCTAATTATTGATTTCTAGTTTTAGAAGATAGTTTGAACCTAAAAGAAGAAATTTAGATGATTTAGAGTAAGTTTTGTTCAAGATGAAGGAATTCGGAAAATTGTACTTCTACACAAGATAGTACACAACCTAGGTTATATAGGAAGTAGAAGGTGGTACACAAGAGTCAATACAAGTGATGCAAAGATTCGTGTGAGGAATAAAGAGTGTTCTATATGCCACATGAGGGAGAAAGTGGATTCATGTTTGGGTTCATGTTGAAGCCATTTTCATGCATAATGATGTGATATTCCATTCTATACAAACAACGACATGAGTTTGTGTTGAGATATGTGTTGAAGCTAGATGTATATCTTTTCTTCGTTATTGGAGCTTATTTCCGAAAGACATGGTAAAGATACAAGATATACTTCATCATAACACATGTGAGAGCCAAAATGACAAAATATCCTATCTTGATGAGGAGAACAATATTTACAAAGATTTGAGAAGATTTGAAGAGACTCCACTTCTGTTCTATAAATAAGAGGTTCCTTTCTACTATAAAGGGAGAGAAGTTAGGATTTGATTGTTTTATCTATGAAAGATTAGATAATTATTACTCTAGCCTTAGAAGAACCCTAATTATTTATGTAACTAGAATTATTAGTTTTCAATGATATATTTGCTTTTTTTGAATCCATCTATGTGTTCTTTTTGCTATTAAATTGATATTTGTTAGCTATTGATTTAATTATCAAATTTCATATAGGTTGATTGAGAAATTGCTTATTTGAAAAGATATTACATAAATGAAAAGAGTTTCTTGCACACCTATAGATAGGGTACCATAATTCTTTCGTATTAGAATTAAAGTCTAGAGTTAGGTTTTATTTCAAATAAGGGATTCATTATTCTTTAATGTGATTTCTAGATTGCTGTTAATTGAAAAGGATTTCAATAGACTAATCTACAGTTTGGGTTTGATAATTTTGAGAAAGATGTTAAACTAATTTAGGAATCTGTGGTTTAAGATAAGTAATCTATGAATGGAAATTATCTTTCTAGGTTAAAGTTATATAATAAGTAGTAGTGATTCGAAGGGTTAGAGTAAATTGCAAATATGATATTTTAAAGAAAAGTAATCTTGAAATTTGATTCGTAATCCCATTGATTTTATATAATCTGGTTATAATAAATATTATAAATAAAATGTAGAATTATAAAAGAACTATAATAAAAATATCATAAATCACTCCAAACTTTTTGCAATTTAAATTTTTAAGTATGAACAAATTAGAATAAAGAATCTTTATCACTAAGACTTTAAAAGTTCATAATATTTGAAATAAAGAATAAAGAAAACTATTTAATATTGAAGAACCTAAGTTTTAATGTTCGAAAAATATCAATACCTTTAAGTTAAATAATTATAAGTCTATAGAAACTAAAATTCTGATATAATCTAGTAACTTATAATTAGTAAAAAGAACCAAGTAACAAATATAAAATAAATTAAATTTCTAATATATTAAAAACTCTAGAATAAATTTATAAAAATGAATTCATATGTAATTTCAAAATCTTATAAATTTATATTAAAGTCGAATTAAGGGCAATATAATTATTAATTTATCAAAATAACACTAAACAAAACTTTTAAACAGATAAAATATAATTTACGATAGCAGGTATAAAAACTAAAAAGTAAAAGCACTAAACTAAAGATTCTATATATACTATCGTATTTAGAATATCTAATATCATTAATATATAAATTTTGATCCAAAAATATTATCAAATAAGTATTTATCATACGTGTCATTTAGATCCACAAAATTAATTTTTTTTCACCATTCATATTTTTTCCCACTCCTTACATATTTATTGGTTATAATTTATCATCTTATTTTTGTTTTGTATTCCATACATCCTAACTCACTTGTATTTTTTTTGTTTAGTTTTACGTTTCTAATATGTTTTCATTTTGGAACTCCACTGGACGCGACAAATTTTAACAAAAAGTGAAAAATTAAACACATATACACATATCTTTAATAGAAATTATATGTCTACCATAGTATTCAGAATATTTAATAACATGAATATAGAACTTTTCATCTAAAAATATTACCAATCAGTATTTAACATACGTACTTAAGCCCACAAAATTGATTTTTTTCACAAGTTTATATTTTTTCTCACTCCTTACATATTTATTGGTTATAAATTTATCATCTTCTTTTTATTTTTATATTTCCATTAAGCCTAACTCCTTTACATTTTTTTTCCATTTGACTTCATGTTTCACAACTTCTCAACTTTGAAGCTTCACTGGACATGATGAATTCTACAACAAAAAGCAAAAAATTAAACACATATACACATATCTTTAATAGAAATTCTATGTATACCATAATGTTTAGAATATTTAATAACGAGAATATGAAATTTTTCATCTAAAAATATTACCGAATCAGTATTTAACATACGTATCACTTAGACCCGCAAAATTGATTTTTTTCACAAATTCATATTTTTTCCCGCTCCTTACACAGTTGTTGGTCATAAATTCATCAGCTTCTCTTTATTTTTGTATTTCTATATATTCTAAAACTAAGATAATTATCAACTAATTAATATTTTAATATTTTTCCCATGATTTATAGATCAAATACGTACCTATAATACTCAACATACGGCCAGCATCCTCTCTAAATTTGTGCAAGCTGAAATTGTCTCCAATTGTGTCAAATAGTTAACAATTCAACACACATTAACCTATTATATAAGGACAACAAAACAAACTCAATTAATGCAAATTTAATGACTCAATTGAAGGAGCTTGCTAGGGAAGCTAATTTTTTTTTCTTCACCGAAAAGCAGTAGCAACAATAAATACAACAAAGTCCCCATTGTTCCATTGTGAGATCTTAAGAGGAAAATTCACAAACAAAGCCCCACTTCTTCTAATAGCAACAATAACCCATAGTTTTAAAGCACTTTCAAGAAACAATATTGTCAATGTTCTTTGGAGAAGAATCATCAATTAAGGTAAGGAATTATTTATATATTTATTATAAATACCTACCATTATAATAAAGTTGTTAAGTAATAGATTAATAATTTTCAATTTCTTCTTATTGGGTAGCAGCATCCCGGAGGAAAAATGAATATTCTAAAATCCATCAACACCAAGTTAATTTATATTGAAAATTAGGAAATTAAGAAAACATTTTTTTCATATACATACAATATACATGTATAAAAATCATGCTCTTAAGGGGTATAAATTTTTCGAACTTGTTGAGCTGTGAATAACATCATACGAATTTGAAGGATAATTCACTATTTTGTAGATAAATATATATATATATAATATATCTCCCTTTTTGTTATAAAAAATAATAATAATACCAACAAATAAATTTATTAAATAAAAAGATAACTAAATAAATCAGTAAGAGGACACATATGTGTGGAAAGTTATAAAAAAAAAAGATAATTCTAAATTGACTAGACATAATTAATAATTAAATGAAGTAAAGAAGAAGAAGAAGAAGAAAATATGTATATATGAATATAGATATAGATATAGTTATCAGTGGAAATGTAAATATGGAATGGTCCCACTTGGTAATTAATGCTTTTGCTTTGAGACTTGTTCCTCTGTGTATTGAAAATAAAATTTCTTATGATGTTTTACGACTTGAGGGAAATAAATAGAAGAGTCACGTTAATTAAAGATATACATATATATATAAATTAATTAATAAGATTTAGTTATAAAATCTGTTATATTATTTCGAATGTTGTTATTATTATTATTATTCTATTGTTGTTAATGTTGTTATGTTATTATCATTAATATTATCATTACCACTATTATTATCAATAACAATGTGATTATTATTACTACTATTAGTGATATTATTATTATTAATCAGATTATTATTAATATTATTATTATCACTATCCTTATTATTAATATTATTATTATTATTACTATTACTATTATTACCAATGTTAGTATTAGTAATATTGTTAATGATAATATTATTATGATAATGATATTATTAATACCAATTATTAATATTTTTATTAGCATTAACAAATATCATTATCGTTATAAAAATATATATTATTATAAATAATATTAAAATGATACTACACTATTATGATATTACTAGATTATTATCACTATGATATGTATTATTATTATTGTTATCTTTAAGATTACTACTATTTTAATACAGTTATTATGAAAAATAATATTGGTATTACTGGCAAATTACCTTATAATTAACATTTATAATATTACTAACATTATATCATATTTATTTATATATTACTTTATAAATGAAAATAAGTATAATAATTGTAAAATACTTATTTTATGCATAACAATGGAAATTTGAATAAGATAAATTTTTAAATAATATAATACCTTTTACATATCAAGAAAATTATATGAAGATATAAAAAGAAATATGACGACACTAAATAATAGTAAATAAATACAGTACTATAATGGGTCGGGTAAGGAACAATATAAAAAAGCAATAATAATAATAACTATAAAAATATAGCCTACTAAATATCAATTTTTCGAATGCTCGTTAGAAATATAAAATATTTTAAGATCAAGACAAGCAAAATGAAATAAATATTAAATAATAATTAATTAAAATATGATCATTAAAGGACCAATATAGGTAAGGAAATTAAATTAAATATCAAGATTAGGACACCTAAATAATATAGAAGTTTAGTTACACTATTTATATTATGTTAATATTATTTTGTCATAATAAGTGACAATGAATTGTAATTACTATAAAAAAACTAATATATCTTAAATGAATATTTTATTAAGTAAAATCATATTGGATTGATTTAAAACTAATTAAATAGATTTAGTAATTGAATTAGATGATTAGTTTCAATCAACATGGCTTAGATTAATATAAGTAAAACCATAAAAAAAAGGAGTACGTAATTTCTAAATATGTCTATTTAGAATTAGTGTAATAAAGTATAAGTTATACCATAACTAATCTGGTGAATATGTTATTTCAAATATCTTATTTTCGGAACTAATAAAAGAATGGATTAGTTAAATAATAAATATCTGTTATTTCATTTTAATAGGAAAATAGATCAATTCTCGAATTTCCAGTAGCATATTCCGATAGTTTAGCGAGGACCACAGGTGAGTTAACTTGACCTTATCATACTGTTGTGCTTGAATATAGCTGCATTTATAATAATAATATATTAAACAATATGCATGTGGGTTGGTATAATGCAGATGTTGGTGTATGCTTGATTGCAAAATTATCCTATTAAAAGAACCAGTTATTGTATGATAATTACTGTATGAAGCATTTGATATTGTCTGTGAATTGTATGATCACCTTAAACTTGACTAAATGCTTTTGATACCATAAAAGAAAATGATCATGCATTACCGATTTGCATAAACAGCATTGAGAAATGGTAGCTTACTACGTTAGTATTTCGGTCCTCTGATAATGCTTGGTTGACCTAGCTAAAAGCTATTAGATCAACGCAAGGTTACCTTTGAGCTGTCGATTACTATAGGAACTAAATGTAAATGAAGGACGCCGCTTATGGATCGTTTTGAAAGGACTAACACTTAGGAGTTTCTAAGTAGAAAACAGAAAATGAGAGATTTAAGATATGATTAACTAAAGAGATAATTAAGTGAGTATTGATGTATTCCTATATCTTAGTCTCTCCTAGGTAGGAAGCCATAGCAATGTGATCCTTCAACCTCGATTAGATGGCGTAAATCTCCATCCTGCTTTGGATTCTAGATCATCCAAGCTTGTTGTAAAGACCGGCCCTTAACCCAATTATTAAGTGTGCCAAATCTCCCAACCACGCATAATACCCAAATATTGGGAACAATATTCAAGTATTATACGTAAGGTCGTCTTAAAAAGAGATGTTTGCAATGATTACCTGTTTAAAATGGATATAACATTGATATGCTTTGAATTAGAACATTACCACTACCCGGGTACTGTGTCATTAACTATATACAAGTCATACATTCTATATTTATACATTACAACTTCTCAAGGAACATATAAACATAGAAATCCTACTTACAACCCAACTATATTATAAATACAATTCAACACAAATTACATTCCAAGGCTTAACAAATAAGCCAAAACACTTCAAAAAGAAATTTTCATCAAAAGGAATCCTAGGCATATACTAGGCCTCTCTCCTAGTCATCCATAGAGTCTTCCTGATCAGTCCCATAGCCTATATCGTCATAGAGCTCGTCATCAAAGTCACCTGCAAGATAGCAGCATGAGCCAAATGCCCAGTACACAATAATGAAAACAAATACATATGCAATGCTCGCTTAAACTAATGCAATGCAATAAATCACTACAACTTCATTATCTTTTAGTTAAGTGAATAGAACAACACACTGATATCAAACTCTGATTCAAGCTTGGGAATTCTGGGAGTCCTGAGTAATAGCAAACTGCTCAGGGGGTTGATAAAGATAGACCGGATACCTATATCTCCTATATCTAACCGATAGAGAACAATACCTTCATCTAGGGTTCACACTCCTTATATAATCCACTTATCCTGGTCCTATAATATCATTAGTTCAACGTCCCATACCCGAAACTAAAACATATTATTTCCTTCTGAGCCTAAGTAGAGATATATCGATATAGTTAACCTTATTAGCTACCCACTTAGCCAATAAAAGAAACCACCATTTGCATCATGGTGAACCATTGTATCATGGATTTGAGTCATTGCATCATGACAAAAGATTGGGCTAAGTGCCTAAACTATGTGCCATTGCATCATGATAAGGTTGTCACTCCCAGGATCCGGATTCAACGACGTAAAGCACATCCAATTTCAAAATAAAAATATTTCTATTAATCTTTGATTAAGGTCAAATTGGTATATGCCTATCCTAAGCAACAATCAATCAAAGTATTGTGTACCTGTACTAGCTCAAGAATCAATGGAAATAACCGAAAGGGGATCAATCACTGTAAAAAGAAGTAATTAAACTCATACTTAGTTTAAGTATATATATTCTTCAAATCTCAAGTATAATCATCCAAAGAAATTCAAATAAATCATTACAACATCATTACATAGCATTTAGATATCATATATTGTCATACAATACTCAACAAATACTTAAATGATCATTTATCAAGCTTGGGAGAACTTTTAACAACCAACAATAAGCTTTAAACTTTGTTTGAAAAGTATATTAGTTGAAAAGAAATAAAGTTTAAGCATTGTTACTTTTAAAATTTGTGAAAACTTAAAACATGAAAGTTGTAGATCTCTTTTTAAGCTTTCCAATGCAACTTGAATCACCTCAAACGGAGGTTAGATGAAAAGTTATGATTAAAATACGAAATAGTATGCGTCAAGGAAAATACGAGTCACGGCTGTGACTTTTGAAAAGCTGTCATAAAATGATTTCTGAGCGAAGAATCACGACTGTGATTTTTGAGTTTTAAAGTTTTTGACCAACCCGAGGCTACCTAGGGATGGATCATGACCGTGATTCTTAATATTTGCTCAACCCGAGCCTACCAAGGCTTGAATTACGCCCGTGATTCATGAAAACTTCCCAAAATAGAGCTTTTTCTTGCAAAATCAGGCCCGTGATTCATGAAATTCATCCAACCCGAGCCTACCAAGGCTTGAATCACGCCCGTGATTCATGGTTTCCCCTGAGTTGCGAATTTCCTTGTTTTTCAAGCTTCATTTTATTAAACTTCTACACATTCTACTTCAATCAAAACTTAATAAAAGCTATATGCTACACATACCAAGTCTAAACAACACTTCTATACTCATTCAATAACATCAAACAACTCCAACTACTCTACAATAATCAAACTCTTCTTCATGAACTTTCACCAACTCTAGCACACTCCAAACAACTCTAATGCTTATCATATTTCAACACTTCAATTCTAAACCACATGAGAGCATACTACAACCTATCTACAACAACTCAAGCATTCTAAACCTTTCCTAATAACTCTACAACATCTCAACAAGAATTTAACATCTCAACCACTTGTATTATACCACACATGCAAATTTCATGGATTAAGAGGGGAAATAAAGCATCTCAAACATCAAATAAACTTAGCTCAATGTATATATAAGGCTTGGGGAAGGATTTTTGGTGTGTTGAGTCCAAGAAAACTTGATTTAGGTCTTGAAAATTTTTGGCCTTCTTGAGTTACGAATTTTGTTTTTCTTTGTTTTGTTTTGGAGTGTCTAATGATACAATTAGACTTTGATGTTAATCTTAATATTGTTGACTTTTGAGGAGGCAGATTTGGGAAAGGCTTGGGCCTTATTTGGGCTTAGAATTGGACTTAATTTGGGTTTAAGAGGGGTTAAAAAAATCTGCTAAGTTTAGTATCTAATTTAGGCCTAAAACAAGTTTAAATCCAACACATATAATTCATTACAATAACAATTAACACTAACATGATAATTTCTAATATGACTAAACTATACCAGATATATTTACATAGCATATTATCTAATCACATATGTTATAACACACCCAACATTACAAACACACTAATTCACTCAAACACATGCACACATATAATTATCAAATTTAGCATGCATTATATTATATTAAAATTATGGCTATTTCACTTGTAATGTACATATGATTGATTGTTACATTGCATATGATTAGTAATTATACTTGTTTGTTATTGTTTGATGTGTGGTTTGGTCAGGGTATCTCACTGAGCCGTAGTTCGCTCACCCCCCAACAGTTTCTGTGTAGGGAAACGCTAATTAAGGTCTGAGATAGGGATGTGTGAAGAGTGCTTCTCCATCAGACTATAGTGAAGTTAGATACATAAGTGGCATTGAACTTAGAATGTAAAATTTATTATTTGTATAAACAAATGAGACCTTATATTTTGTAAGTTAGAACTCAATTTTATTATTTGGTAGGGGATACCAATTCTCTACGGTCTTGATAGAGAGTTGACAATCGGATTTCATAGTTGAAATCCAGTAATAATATATCATCTATATAATAGACATTGATAAATAAATAGAGTCTTGTACACTTTGACTTACAATACGGCTCTCATATTACGGGTGCACACGTGGTATGATAACTTTAGATTAATCCTAATAGGCCCTCTTTTGAGGCGTGACATGATTGATTAATTATAATTAATTTGTTAGTAATTATTGAATTCATTAATATTTTTTGGGTTAGATAATTGGATTAAGGTGAAATAGTAATTGAAAGAGATCCCTAAGGAATGATCCTCGATATTAATTGCTATACTATATTCTGATTGGTATACTTGTTAATAGAGTGATCATAGGATATGACAAATGTTGGATTTTTAATTTAATCACAATTCTAATTATTTATTCATTCCTTCTTGTTACAATATTCGATTGAGTTGAATTGTTATTATGTAAAATGATGAATAGCAATTTATATGCCCACACTCATGAATTGCCATGGTTTATTTTTCAACTTTAACATAAATAGTCTGTCTGAAAATATCACTTAATATAATTAACCTCTTCTTTAATAAAGATAACGGGAAACATTATAGGTATTTTACCATTTACTTGGATAATTAGTTATTTATTTTTTACACTATGTAACCATTGTATAGCTATTGCAACTTTATTAAATTTTTGTTAAACTGGAATTAATTGCCCTCCTTATTGCCGGAATTAGTCTCTCCATTTGGTGCATCTTGTAATGAATGAATGCTTAAATGACCAGAGTTGAAGCCATTGAAGAAAAGATTAAAACATACTAATGATTAAGATATGGAAAAAATGGCAATATTCTCGAGAAAAAGATCAAAAAATACAAATTAACCATGTACTATCACTTACACAATGGTACTTTTAGTTTTACTATGCTCTATTGAGCAATCCAAGAAAGGCCATATAGAATTCCATCTGAAGGAAATAATAAAAGCTAACAGTATAGTTATCGATTTTTTTTTTAATTCTTTGAGAAGACAATATGTAAGCCTTGAAAATTTATGATCATTGATTCGAAGAGTCGGCTTGACAAAAAATTTTAAATAGTTGATTTAATCATAAATTACATGTCAACTTGGTAATAATTTTAAATTTTGATTATAGTCTTAAATGATAGTAATTAAAATTTTAATTACAAAGAAAAAGACCCTAAATTAACTTGATAAATTAATCACATAGGATAAAAATACAACATATACAAGAAGTTTGAAATTTAACCCATGCCAGTATCGATCATTTTGATTTTTATTAATTTTTACTTTAATTATTATATGACACATAATTATTTATCAAATAGATAACCTGCCCTACGATTTTTGGATGATATTTTCTCTTTCATGCTAGAGGATATTCCAAATCTTATCACCATTAGCTTTTTATGCAATTCTCTCTCTCTCCCCCTCTTCCCCCTTCTCTATATATATAAATAATAGGATAAATAGCTCTCTTTCTTCTTTCTCTCACTTCTCTCCTTCTGTCTTTTCTTCTTCTTTTTTTTTTTTTTTTGTTTTTGTTTCTTTCTTCTCCATGATAGAATCAATCAGCTATATCGTGTAACCCCATGTAACATACAACACATGCTGGAACAACATTACAACAAGTCGCTGCTAGCTTTGGCAATAGCTCCATACCACACAACCCCCTATGCTCAGCTCATTTGAGCACTCATAGATGCACTCTATGAGAGCTCAATGAATGCTTTATGGGCACTCGATGAGGGCTCTAGAGACTTGATATTATATATGTATATATCATATATATATATGTGTATATGCTCTTATGTATATGCATACATGTGCAGGTGTAATATTAGATTTAATTTACCATTTTATTCTATTTTATTTTATTTTATTCTGCATGACATAAGTTCAAATATACACAATACACATTAATAACTTAATTTAGATTAAATATATTTATATGTGAAAATCTTTATAATTTATGTGATATATATTTGTAAACTACTAGTTTATTTTCATTTTAACTATTATTTCATAAAAGTTTAATAGCTAATTAGGATAAGTAATGTTGACTTAGAATTAGGGAAACTTCTATGGTTTCGCCATTAATTTTGATGGGACCATCCAACAGCTCACACATACCCAACCATGATTGAATCACTAAAATAGTTAATATTTCATTTAGTATAATTATTTTAATAGTTAGATTAATGGTGTGACGATCTCGTTAGCGGGACTATAAAAGCTCCTTAAAATTAGAAATATTGAAATTTGTTAAGGAACTAGCAAATTTCTTGGGTTTGTGAATAATATATTACTTTAGAGCCTTCTTTTAGCAAACACAATACCATAATGAGAAAATACTCACAAAATTGTATCAAATCAACTATTTATACAATAAAAACGGAGTTGACCTGAAATAGTTATAGCCGATTAAAACTTTAGTACTGAAACTGTAGAAATAATAGAACTTTTATAGCTTAGATACTGTATTAAACCTTTGTAGCTAATTATTACACTATATTCTTATTTCTTGCTATATTAAGGGGATTTCGACTTTAATATTTACCTGCTAGTAGACTATTACGAATGATAGGTGATATAGACAAGTGAGCATATTCCTATGTTTTTATATTTGTTTGTGCTTGTAGGATAGAGAATGATGTTAATTAATTAATAAATAAATCTATGTGGGGATGAGAAATTGCTTGTGGTTGCTCGTATTTGATTTGGAATGTGAAAATATTATGTAATACTTCACTTTAAAGAATTGGTTGTTTTCGGATAGGCATGTAAGTTTCTTATACCTACTTGCACAACTAAATTAAATGAACTTAAAACATATTGGCATAATAATTAAATATAAGCATGCATTGCACGATTACATTGTTAAAGGCTGTCACCACTACATAGTCACATGGAAGGACCACATTTCCGAGTGGATAGTGAACAAGGAGGACCGAATTGGGATAACTTAGTGTATACCATGGGTCCTGTCCTAAGGGAATGGGAACTAAGTCATCTTGGGGAGACAACCCATCTTCTAGGATTACATTAAGGTCATTGTTATAAGTATCTTGCTTTGGAAACAAAATTATATGTATAAGTGTTTTCGTACTTTTTAGTAAAACTATGAAAGAAACTATGTTTTAGTAAAAATTATTTTAATTCCCGAAGTATTAGCATTATCGGGTGCTGATGTGTAGATGTACCCCAACTCTTGATTCAAAGGGTGCAAATCCGATCTATATATAGTTACTGATTGGCCATACATATTTGTTCACTTATTTGTTTACATTACATCTATTTGTTTAACAAATTTGCTTGCATCTTGCTTGAAAGGTATAAAGTGAGGATTATATCTTACTGAGCATGTGTTCACTCACCCCCTTATAGTTTGTTGTCACAAGACTACCTATGGTACCAGCCTAGACGAGGCTATCCTTAGGTTAGCTTTCTTTTGAAGATGTGATGCTGTGAGAAGGATTCGAGGGTTGAGAGAGTTCTTTCTTCTCTAGTGAATTTCTCAAGATTGTTTGGATGTCATCGAAAGTATATGTAATATTTTGTTAGGCCAGGACCCTTAACGACTATTTTGAATGTGCTTATTAGTACTTTTTAGTACTAGCTGCTATTTTAGATTCATTTTCTCTTTATTATGATAGTTTTTCTCTTATAGAATTATCAATTTAATACTATCGATCTTTATCGGTTACCTAGTCATGATCCGCTTTTGACTGATTGCTACTTATACGCTTTTTTATTTTAAACTCTATTTATAAGCCTAAATTAATTGACTAGTAGAAACCGAGTGTGTATGCAACAAAGTTTACTGGTGAGACCACGTCGATCTAGAGGGAGCTAGTGACTAATTACTAAGTATTCGAATTTTTCCCCAAGCTAAGCTATCAAAGATCAGATTTTAAGTTAATCTATCAAATTGTGATTTAACTAAGAACTAAAGTAATGAATTGAATTGAACACTTCAAACCAGAGAATGCAGCAACACAAATGATGGTTCTGGTTAGGAGATACTAAAAACAATTAAAAAACATGCCTTATATTTTCATTTGAATTAAACTGATACCTCAAGTGATATTGAAACTGATTACTTGGGATTTAACTAAACTCACTAGAATCTGCGCACCACCTAAAGTAGCAAAATTCTAATTACATCATAAATCATCCCGTCAAGGCAATTTATCTATAATTATCAAATAAATAGTAATTCGCTCACATCGAAATTACTACTCCAGTTAAATTACAAATCAAGCACCGCCAAGTGACCAAAAATTATAACTTTAACTGCATTAAGCAAATAAGTTCATGAATTTCATCAAAAACCTGCATATCCCTATGACAAAATTTTTTAAAAATCCAAGTTGTGTTTAGACGAATTATGGAATCTCTCCCAAGTATCTCTAACCCTAATCCATCTAATCAATATGGGCCTAAAATTAATCAAATATATCATGGACAACAATGGTTAAATTCCTAAATAATCAAATAGCCACATCAAAATAAGTCAAATGATCCAATTCATAAAATCCATTAATGCATATTTACAAATACATTAAACGTGGCATCTCAAACATACAATCAAGCAAATATCATAATAAAAAAGGGATTTAAAACACCTCAAGAAAAATTTCATTCATCAAAGTCTTCAAATCCATAAACCCAAAGAATTGGGCATTGCTTAATTGTATCAAAACTCTAAAATCACCTCCACATGCTGCTAGAACAATAGGGTTTTAGTGCCCTAGGCTTGAATTACACACACATGTTTTTCTTGCTTGTCTCTCTCTTTTTTATGATTTATAAGTAGCTATGGAATGAATCAACATCAAATCTGTCGATCAAACTTATAGAACAAAGATTGGAATTTCAACAGTTAGAACATACACCGACAATTGCATATTGTGCACCGCCAGTGTACATAGTTGGTGTTTGATATAAATTCAAATCTGAGAAGAAAATGTTGTCAGCTTTCATTCATACACTACCAGTTTTAGGTCTATGCCAACAACTTTGAATTTGGATTTGTTGGCGTACTTTCATTTTGAACAATTTTTTGAAAACACTACACTGGCGGTGTTGGGAGCAATGTTAAAGATTTTAGTTCTGTTCACATTCAAAGGTAGCTATATGCCGAAAGCATATATCTCCCAGTAGCCGCCGTAGGTTGATAAACATTAAACCCTAGTAAAGATCTATTTCTACATTGGCAGTGTTGACGTCAGTGTTTAAAATCTTGAATTTGTGGACATTCAACACTGGCCAAAGGTTGGTGGCGTATATCTCCAGGTTGTCAGCATACAGTCAAGAAAATAAAGGCTATTTGAACTCTGTCTTGTAAGCTGGAGGTGTTAAGGTTGGTTCTAATGTTTTCGATTCTGTAGACATAGTACGCTGGCTGAATGCCGGCGGTGTTGAATTTAGGATTGCCGGCATTTGTTCAAAAATTGAAGGCTGATGAAAATTTCTGTTTCAGGCTGGTGGCCTTCTTTCCTAATTAGCTTGCCTACTTTGTGCTATTCTCCAATTTTTCTTAAATGTCTTCTCCATTGCTTGTATTTGTTGTATAAGTCCTTCATGACTTAAAATATTACAATAAACACATACGCGTACCAATTCCTCATGATTTCTATAAAATCCATAACAATTAAGCATGATTTGTTCAATGAAAGTATGTATATTATGCCTTTATCAACTTCTACACGATATTTAAAGCTTTTGAGAGACTTGGGAGTCGATCTTGGGCTTTGGTGTTGTTTATGGCGGAATTATCTCATCTAAGATATCATCGGGGTGTGACACAATAATCAGACATAAGTTGGTTTTTTTTTTTTTTTAATTTTTGTTTCCTTTTTTTGATGGTGGTTAGTTTCATCTTTTTCCAATCTTTTCTTTTTTAAAAAATATCTTTGTAACAAGAAGAAATCATAAAGTAGATATGTTTCGCTCATGTAAAATCAAATACCCAATAAATCTCTATAAAGTTTGAATTATATATCCTTTATCTTATTTATTTTATAAAAATACCTATTAAAATTTTCTTTGTCAATGCATAGAATAAATTTTAAGATATTTTCACTTAAAATATGTAAATTTTACCTTTCATTTTTCATACCTCAATCATCATCTTTATCGTAATTATTTAAAAAAAAAAGAATTAGGTAAGATTAGATAAGATAAAATATCGACAAAAACAAAATTCAAATAGATGAATGCACTAAAATCAGCTAGTTATCCAAAAACACAAAACCTTAAAATGAAATACCAACAATTGAAAAGTCTATTACAACTTTATTATATTTCATGAAAATAAAATTTATATTATAATCTTATTATATTTAAGGAAATAAATGATAGTTAGTATCACATATCTACCCACAAAATGGTACAAAAGAATAGAAATATTGTTGCCTTAATCAAGATTAATACAAGGGATTTCGATGTTGTACTTCGCTCATTTCACTGAAGCATTTTAATTATGCGAAAGTTTAATGCAATCGTATATACTAAAATTCCTTGCAAAATGGCAATATAAGTCTAATATATTAGTACAAATGCATGAATATTTATACAATTATAATAAAATCCCATTTCCGTTTCATTTATGTAGATAAGACTTTTCTTCTTCGTCTTCGTCTTCTCCCTGGCTATTTAAATTATCAATTGTCGAGATCGCACTGACTCATTGAAGCTATGGATTCAAGTCAATGTTTTGTCCAATTCAACATGACTGTTACATGTGGCCAATCGATCCAAAACCAAAAGGAGGGGCAAGCACCTTCTATCCGCCCTTTTTCCTTTTCCAAATTAAATTTGAAGAAACGTGAAATGTATTTGAAATTGATTCTTTCGTTCGGTAAATTAGGATTGGGTGCCGTACGCTTTGCCCGCGAACCGAACTGAACATAATATTACGGTTCGGTTATTTTTATAAAATCAAACTTATTTATATAATTTGATTTGTTAATTTTTTGAACCTAAAAAAGAAAAACGATTTTGTACGGTTTGATATACGACTCAAACTGTATATCGAAAAGAGAATTTTCTATATTTTTTCATTTCAATAAAAAAATTCTATAAATTTTCTTCCCATTTTTTCCCTATATTTAAAAGCATTTTTAAAAGTCGAAATCGTGATTGATTGAAATTAACAATTTTAACATTTAGGAGGAATTCGATTATGCCATTAGCCTTTATATTTGCTTCATGTTAATATCAATCATTTTTTTTTTTATAAATTACAAATATAGCATTTATATTTGCTTCATGTTTCCTTAATTCTCTATCCTTGAAATTAAGATTTTAAATTTTAAATCTTTGAAAAGGGTTTTTTTTGGACTTAATGATCTTTTTTCGTTCCTTTTTTTTCTTAGTATTTAAGTTAAATATTTTTGGATTTGAAAACTTCTTTTTTATTATTATAATCACAATGAAGGAAAAGAGTTCCAATCCATTCTACTTGGAAGGATGCGATTAATAATATTAGGATATATGGTCTTGGCTTGGATCTAGACATTTAATTTCATAGTTTTGGATCTAATAGAACAGCATATGTTTACAATTCTATTATATGTCTTTCTTATTATTTAAAATGCAAAGTAAACATATCTTAAATGATAAGATCATGGAAAACCGCAAAGGACCTCCATCAAATGTTAATATTTGGAATAGATCAAATTTTATGACCTTAATAAAGCAAATAAATGCAAATTAATATATAGTATGTTTCTTTCTTTTCTTTTCTTTTCTTTTTTTTTTTTTTTTAAGATGAAACAATTCAGTTCAATTCGAACCGTGTGGTTCTATTCATGACTCTAAACCAAACCACAAATCGAATTCCCATTATCGAACCGCTTTATAAAAACAAAAAATTTGGTTCGATTTGGTCCGGTTTAGATCACTTTATAGTTCGATTGGTTTTTTTTGTCTAGCCCTAATAAATATCATTAAGCTTAGTTACACTTAATTTTATTGTAATTAAATCAACTTCAAATAAATATTAAATCAAATATAACAAGTTTTTTCCCCTTCAGTAAATCAACTAGTTTTATCATCCATTACTATTGTCTAATTGAGTTAAATAAAAGAACTGATTATGCAAGATTAAGATAAGAAAAATGAAAAATTGCAACTTTTGAAGAGATGATGGAGTTTTAATCTCCCATTGTCTTTTAATATATAGGAGAAGTTACCAAATCAATTACATAATTAACATTTTTAGTAACAATATTAAAACAAGAATCCACTGTAAAGACCCGGCATGCTCAATTCTCAAATTAAGTACACCAAGTCCTCAACCACGTATAACTCTTACAAATTATACGTAAGATTTTCTTAAAAGAAGGTGTTTATGTTGAACATTGCTATTCGATTTTAGATTGTGAAATCATTTTGTTAGATTTTTGGATAACTGGGTTTAGCAACGGAAATAAATTTTATAAACAATTTAGAAATAAAGACATTTCAAAACTTCCACTCTTCTCAAGTAGAGAATTATTATATAAACCAAGCTTTGCAAAAGTTAAATTACAAAACATGAGCTCTACTATGCCCTTTAAAGAATATAACAAGTTTAAATCATAAATCTAGCTCTCACTAATAGTAAACAAAAAGAAATGAAATAACTAACTATATCCACGCTCCTACTCACTTCACTCATCCACAAATTCTCTCTGAATCATCACAAATGCCCAAAACCCGAGTCAAGCATCACCAATAGCAACAACATCATCATATCATCATCTCATCATCCATCATCACCAACATCAACAAGAAATCATCATCATCAACATCATCTTTATCAACAACAAAACCTGTAAAAAGAATAATAACAACAAGAATGAGCCGAAGCCCAATACACAGCAACATAATCACACACAGAGTAACACACGAGTTTAACTAAATGCAAATGCGACAATCAACAAGTTATTATCTTTTCTTTAAAATAAACAAATCAACATGGGAGTATTCAAACTTCGGACATCAAGGATCTAGTATCACGTCTACCTCCTTGAGTGGTCCCTACTGTTCATACAGACTAGGCAGCCCCACCTTCCGGCATAGCCCATAATACTAGAGGATCCTGAGTAACGTATCACGATGCTCAGGGAGTTGATATAAGTAGCTCGGATACTTATATCTCCTAGATAAATCTATCAAATAACGAAAAAGTACCATGCCCCAATCTGAGCAAGGTGCCACTCTTCGAACCAGATTCAATGGCGTAAAAGACAATCAATACTCATAAATTATTAGGTCAAGTTTAAGTTCTTAATTTATTTTAGATGTCTATCCTAACATCTAACATGCAAGTTACTGCGTACCTTGAATACGAAATCCAAATAGAGTCTCAGAAGGAATTCCAGAAGATAATCCAGAAGATAAATCAGATATCCACTTCTGTTAAGGAAAGAGTTCGTATAAGAAACTAAACTAAACTAAACTAATCATCCACTTCATCAAATCATATAAGAACTTAAGCTATTTATCCATTCATCTCAAACTCATTTATTAAATCCTATTTGATCAGACACTAATGTGGAACCCCACTATGGTTGCGAATATTGCCCCGCCAAAATATGGACAGTTCTCCTTTGTCTGTGAAAGTAATTCTTTTCACTTTAATTATAGTTTCTTATTACAAAACATAGCATATATAAAGCATTCATACATAAAAGCATTCATATTCAAAGCAAATAAACATTTGAAACAACATATTCCCATATTATTCAAAGATCATCCTAATTCATTCATCTAAGCTAATTATTAGCTATTAACCCATTTCAACTTAACCTTAGCCAAATTGTTTAGAATTAGTCATTTAATCTAAAACTAGGTCAAGTTGATTAACTTAAGTAATCTAATTCCTTTTAGCTAATTCAAGCTCATTTAGTTAAGTTGAACTTAGATTCATTACTAATTCATTACACATGTAGGATCTATGTCAACTTGAACTCACCTTAACTTAAACTTAGCTAAATTAATAAACCTTAATCATTTAGTTTAAAAACTAAGTCAAAGATGGTTAAACTAACTCAATCTAATTCATTTTAACTCATTCAAGTCTATTTAATCAAGTTGAACTTAAGTTTGTTAACTAAGTTCATTTAAGTTCAATAGCTAATCGTAAGAACAAATAATAAACAAATCTTAAACTTAGCATGAAGGAAATTCAAATAAAATTCATATAAACACATAACTCATCATTTATATATTTATCAAGATCATTTAGTTTCACTAAGTTATCACAACATCATAAATCAAGCAATGGAAATCATATATACAACATAACTACTTTTAGTTTAATACTCCTGGAAATTCAATTATTTGTTGAATTTATAAATCTATCTAAATCATGCTTAATTAAATCAATCTATAAACATAACACATAAAACATCACGTATCTATCCCATTTTAACTCAAAAAGATCCATTTACACTTAACAATAAACATTTAGAAATCAAAAACAAGTTTTAATTTTTATTTAAGAAAACACAATAGCTGGAAAGAATTAAAATTTAAGCATTGATATGTTTCGAATTTATAAAAACTCAAAACATGAAAGTTTTATATTTCTTTTTAAGCTTTCCAACGCAACTTGAATCACCTCAATCGAAAGTCGTATGAAAAAGTTATGATGAAAATACGAAAACATGTCAAATTTGGAAATTCAACTTTTCAAGGGACACGGCCAAGGGACAAGTCGTGTCTCCAGAATGTCGATTGGACAATATCACCACAGCTAACGACATGACTTGGGGACAAGCCATGTCGACTTGGGAATATGACCACAGCCAACGATACGGTTTGGGGACAAGCCATGTCTCCAAAATGTCACTTAAAATTACAAAGAAAAAGCCTTTGACATGCTTTGTGACATGGCTTGTCACAAAAATGTCTTTTTGACAGCCCGTGCTCTTTTGAAAAATGACTTTTGAAAACATTTTTATCAACTTCAAACATCATTTTTAAACACATATACAACTTCAAACATGAATATACTTTACTTTCAACATACCAAACACTTCAAATATCATTTTAAACAACTCAAACACTTCAACACTTCCAACAACTCCATCAAACTTCTATTCTCAATTCATCATTTTCCTCATCACAATCCCAACTCCTATCAACCATAAATCCAATAAATACATATATAAACAACGCTTTTAACTTATTTATAACATCCATACATCATAAAAACATATAAAGAACAATTAAAGAAAAAGATGAATTGAAATAGAAAACTTATCTATCCAAGAACACATGTACTCTTAATTTTTCTTTATACTTCTAGCTTGATTTCCTTCTCTAATCTCCATTTCTAACTTGATTATCTTTTAATCCTTCTTGAATTTGAGATTTAAAGAGAGGAATTTGAGAGAAAAAGAAAAAGGAAAGGAGGAGAAGAAGAAATGGATACGGGAAAAGAATTTAAAGAAGAGAGAGAGAGAGAGAGAGAGAGAGAGAGAGAGAGAGAGATAAAAGGCAGGCAACAAAAGAAATATAAAATAGAAAAGATAAATATAAATATATTTTCAAAATAACGTATTAGATTTAGAACTACCAGATCAATATCTATAATTCCAGAAGTATTTAAAAGATGATTTCTGAACCATTAGATTATAAATTAAGATCTTAAAATAAGAACTTAATTTAGAAATTTATTTTAGATAAAAAGATATTTAATTGGAGTTCGGGTTTAAAACTGATATTTTTATTCAAGCAAATGAACTCAAATTTTACTGAGATTTAGGAAGTAGTGTTTAGGCTATGAATCAAGGATTTAGGAATCCTCTAAACATTTTTAGAACATGTTTAGGGATTTTAGGAATTTCAAATCTCAAAACTAACTTAATTATTAGCTAATTAAATTAAGCCAACTTGTCTAATTAAATCATATAATTCATTTGATTTATTTAATCTATCTAAACTCAATTTCTAATCTAGGTGAAGATTTGGGGTATTTCATCCACTTTAGATAAAGACTATGCAATTCTACTACTTTATCCGATCAATTATCAGATTATTAAAATAAATATAGTAATTGATATATTAAATATTTCAATGCTATAATCATAAATGGGTATGAGTCTGGACTGTCAAATAATCAAAGGAATTGGTCCCTTCAGAAAATATGACCAAACGATAAAAAGTCTATTATAACATATTGTTGAGCCTGGTTTTTTCGATTTCCTTTAATCCGATTCGTACTAAACCCTAACCCATTCAATACGAATCCTCGACTAAGAATTAAAAGAAATTTTTAATTTTAAAAATATTTTGGAGTCGCCACTCGACTAAAGTCGAGAAAAAATAAACCAAAATCAATGGGTAAGTTGATTTTGGCTTTGCTACTGATCTACGAAAAAATCGTCTTTTGAAAATGAGAACCAGAAATTAACTTGAGTTCGGGGGCTAACCTATTAAAACCTAAACGGTTACCACTTCAACTTTCCAAATTTAAATTGCTTTCTTTTAAATCCTAATTTCAAAATCTAAACTATTTACTAGGATCTAATTAACTAAACATATGTCTAATATGCACAAAAATACTAATCTAATCAAATTCTATCAATGATCATATAATCTAAAAACTCCAAATATTCAAATTAATCAAATCTTATTAAATTCTATCAATATTCACATATTCTAAAAATAAATTCACAAAAATAATTTTTTTTACATATTTTAAGTCGCCCATTTAGGTGCCTACGTACTTGCTAATCGGGATCAGACCACACGTAGTTCTTTTAGAAAAATTTAATTTGTTGGTTAATTTTAAAATTTTTCGAAATCTTTTCGCTTTAAATTCATTAAGTTTGTTAATTTTATGAATATATATATATATATATTTTTTTTTTTAACATGAACCCTAAATCTATTAAATTAGGTTTTAGCAATTTTAGGGAAAATCGGATTTTTTTAGGTGACAAAAATTTTGAACAAGAAATCATAACCACATATCATGCATATCAATTGATCATACATATCATCAAGAATAAAAATATTATAAGGAATATCAATATTTAACAAGCTAATTTCAACAAAGCAATATCATGGCATAATCAAGATTTATATATCATTGAAACTACATTATGAAGGGCAAGATTTTAATATGGTTTCATATATGGTGAAATCATAAAATTCAAATTATTACAATCAAGGTCATCACTACATCATGGCATAAAGGGAATATTAATGACTATTATCATACATGATCACACAATTTCAAATATTGTAAACCTAAAAACTCTAAAAATTTTCATATATTCTTCATGATTAGGGCATGATTATAGGTATATTATCAATAACAAGATTTTAATGTAATTCTATGAACACATACCTAACATGATATATATCAAAAATAACAATAATTCAATTTTATCACACAAAAAAAATTTACTATATTAATGCAAAAAGATAAAACAATCAAAAACTATATCATGACAAATTAAACCCTAAATTTCAAATTAATATTTTTAGAACAAATTTATGAGACAAACATTCATTGACATTGTCAAATTTCATATATCCTCTTAATCATAAAAATATCTCAACTTGTAATATCATGAATAACTATTCACAAGATTCAACACAATACGATGCACCATTATAATTCCAAAAACTTTAATTGAATGAAGAATAACATATATCTAATATCATGCCTTGTTCAAAATTGTTATATCAATACCAAGATTGCAGGTAATATTTAGACAATATTATAAAACAATTTCATAAATGTATGCATTATCACAAAATACATGTCTAATATGATTATTGAAATACCATCTCGTACACTATTGGACAATTCATTATAAGCCTAAAACTTTAGTCTAATCAAAATTTTCATGTTAATAATAAAACTTTTCCTTAAAAACCTATTCATCATGGCGAAAAGCAAATATTCATTGACAATATATATATATATATATACATATTATAATGACTATACTATCATGATTCAAACTAATACTAATTTGTACAATATATTCATAATAGATTTTGAATATTATAATTATATACAAATTTTTTATTTTTCTTATTTCTATTTTCCTATTATTATTTTATTATTATTATTATTATTATACCTGCAGAATGGATTCTGGAAGGGGGAGGACGCGCGCGCGGAAATCGATCCGCAATGGCAACTGCAACGATGAACTCTGGACGCGATGTGAAGGAGGAAGAACAACGGAGACGCAGTGGCGACGACTTGGAAAATGAATCGGTTGGAATTCCAACGGCTTCAATGATAGCGAATTTCCGGAGGTGGTCGGTCGGAGCAAAAACGGAATTTGTAGTTACTCCGTTGACAATTGTTTAGAGGCTTTTTGACAAAATTGACTTATGGAAATGAAAGCTCTCGACTTCTTGAATATAAAATGCTTGTTTGATTTTTCTTTTCTTTGCTTTTTGTGTCCTATTTTTCGTTTTTTCTTCTTCTATTTATAGAGTTAAATTTGAGGCTTTTTATCTTAATTAGAAAAAAACGAATTACAACTATTAATTAGTTGTCATTAACGTAAAAAAAAGGTCAATTATTACAAATAGCTGTCATTACCGTTATGATTTTAAATGTTTAACAACAAAAATCTCAGATTTTGCATTTTTTTTCGGAAACTAAAAACGAGTTTTTTTTAATTTTCGAATTCAAATTTCAAATCCTTCTTCTTGATGAAAACAACTAAATTTTATACCAACATAAACTACTCCGCACCTATTTTTAAAAAACGTGCTTGGTTTGTAAAAAACGGGTCGAAAACCGAGCCAAAAAAGCTCTCAAACTTGGCCCATCGGGCGGCCAAAGCTAGAAGATGATGAATAGTGTTTTTTTTTTTTTTTTTACAAATTTCGAAATTACATTATACTATATTAATTATCCATAATACATCTATTATATTTATTTCTATTAAATTGATTTTTATATTATTTTTTTTAATTTTCATTCTTAGCTTTAACATTTATAATATGCAAAATTCAATTATTTTAATTATGTATATACTAAACTAAGTATTTATTTTAACAAAAAGAATATCAAAATGAGGTGTCTACACATATAATATCCATTGAAACCTTTTTTTGGAAAACTCATAAAACATTAATTGCTATATTTTTATTGGATTGATTCTTCGAAATGGATAAACGAAATCCGCAGGATCTTAAAAGATATGTATTAGATCCCCACCCTCTAATGCATGCTTTAGAGGGTATTATATCAAGAAATAGGCTAATCTTTTAAACAAGACGAATGCTAGATGAAGGAATAGAAAATAAAAACAAAGGAATGCTAAAAAAATGGAATAACCGATAAGAATTTTAGCTCATGAATGCTGAATGTATCTAGAAGTGAAAAAATATTTTATTTATTTATGTATTTTTTGCGTTAAAATTTTAAAGATATAAGTTAAGATGGACCAGACCATTTAATGGATGGATCAAATTAAAATATTGATGGATTTGTCATAACAGATTTGTCATAACAGATTTGGGCCAAGCAATTAGTGGAGGTAAATAGATCTGATTTGTTAAAAGAATCTGCAGAACTAGGGGCAATATATTAGGGCTCACAAATTAAACTTGTCTTCGAAGAAAGCTATTGTGTGTTGAGATAAATTCAGTTTCAAATGTAGCAGTAGTACTTTTTTCAAAAAACACTAGTCCAAATCTTCTGTTTGTTTCATTTTTTTTCCTAGTCGTTTGACATCTTTTTTTTTTTTTCCAAATAGATTTTGTGAAGAAATAGATATATATATATATATATAAATAGACAAGGTACTAAAAAACATATCGAATACAAATAAAATACAGACCCAAATTATATAAATAAGATATATATGACAATCAAATAATCCAAACAGACATTTCTTAGTGATCTTACATCATAGGAAGGGATTTCTACTATACTAAAGTAGATTTATACAGTCTTAGGGTAACTTTTTGTGCCATACTATCTATCAACATAATTGTCAAATCATGAGTCAACTATATGAGTTTATGAGTTTATAATTTATTTTACGAGTTTATAATTTTATATGTTGTTTCTTAATTAAAGATGAAGGAAAATTGTTTAGGTGCACACTTTAGATAGAATTATTTTTTAGGTATACAATTTTTGTATATTTGCAATTTTAATGGGTTTGAAAAATTTTATAGGCTTATTCTATCTTTTCTTTTATATTACTGTGAATAATAATGATGATTTTAAGTTAGTTATAACACTACACTGGTGACTTTGCATGATCCTTGCAAGTGGAAGAATTATTTTTTCTAAATTTTTAATTTTGCCCCCATCAATGTATTGAATTTGTTGAAGTAAGACTTGTGTTATGGCTTGTTTTGTCACGGATTTAAGTCTTTGATCATTGAAGATGAGATCATAGATTTTGGATAGTAGCTTTTAAGCTTTTGTTATGTTTATAAGTTGTAAATAGTATCATTACGTAATATTTGCTGCTTATTAATGAAAGTATGTTTATTTTGGTTTGGTGGGGGGGAGTTGGGTGTGGGTGAGAAGGGAAATCTTATTGCTGTATCCTTCTTACAAAATAGCAATATTGCAGAATTATTATTGCTTATAAATAGGGAACTACAATTTCTTCATATAACTAAATGAATAATTATACCTTAACCTTTAGTAACCATATTTCCATTCTTTAGTCACAAAACTCCAACCTAATAGTCAAGCTTTGAAATGGAATTACTCTATATTGGTGCTTTTAGTTATATTCCTTATTTATTAGTGATATCATTCGAGAAAAAAAATTCAACATCATAAGGTTACTAGTGATTCTGATTTAATTTTATGCTATTTTCATCTATTATATTTGCCCATCAACTATGTCATTATAGGGAAAAAAAATATTATAAAAACATAATTGTGTATTTGGGAGTTCTACAAACAAATGATCTACCCTTTTTTTTTCTTTTCCCACAAACATATGATATGCATTACAAATATAAGTGTAAACGCTAATTAAGGACCTGTGTCAGTTTGTAATTGATATATAATGATTAGTTTAATAAAATAATATTATTAGTAATAATAGTATTAAAAAGATATATAAAAAAAATACAAAAGTAGAAAAAGTAGTAAGTTGTGGTTATTGTGTAGCGACTCAAAGGGCAAGGGTGGCTAGCCACCTTGGGTTTATGCAACTACTGAACTGTTTGCTAGCCGTTTTCTACTTTTATGATAGCCAAAGAATGACCGGAAATTACTTGGATCATGACTTACTATCATATGCATAGGTTGCACCACCCCCTTATGAAAGTCGTGCAACTACACTCACCATCGCAAAATTAAAAATAAGAAAACAGAAGGAAAAACCTAGCTAGCAAGTTGCATGATACAACAGGCACAACTTTTTATCATCTACCCTCGTCAATTTTTTTCATGAAGTAATGGATTACTAGCACTTAATGGGGAAAGATTAACACCACCAGGTGTGCTTGGACAAGGTGACGTATCATAGCCACTTTTCTCAGCTCCTTTACTTGTTGGTATCTCACTTATGAAGCTAGTTTGATCCTTAAAATTCCATTCAGTCAAATAACCTGGCTTCGTCGCTACTTTGCTCACTTCAATATCTCCACAGAGCATTGTTATCACTCGAGACATAGATGGTCTACTCATCGGTGATGTCTGTGTGCATAAAAGTGCTACCCCAACAATGCGCTTTGCTTCTTCTTCATTGAATGTTGATAATCTTGAGTCAACTAGATCGACTTCCTGATTGGTTTCATGCATACGCCAAGCCTAAACATCCAAAGGAATAAAAATAACTCAAACTGATATATGGATAATGAGATAATTTCCATAGTATAATCAGAAAACAGTGTGTTTTTAAGAAAAAAAGTACTATGAATTCTCCACACACTACTACTTACACATTGTATTGATAAATTATATAGTGTTCCATCTAACAAGCAAATAATCAAAGACAAGCCGATTTTAAGCTAACTTTTAATTCGTGAAAGTCCAAAAGCCATGATCATACAAAACTAGACAATCATTGGAATAAAATTTACCCAAAATGTGACATACCAATTCTAAAAGATAAACTTCGTCTTCTTGCAAGCTTGGGTCTGAATTTGGCCTCCCACTTATGATTTCTAAAGCCACAACACCAAAGGCAAAGACATCTGCTTTTTCTGTAAGGTGGCCTCGCATTGCATACTCTGGAGCAAGATAACCACTACAAAAAGATTGACAAAATAATAATAACGACGATGACGATGTAAGTGCACTATAATTAATATGTATAATCGAGCCAATAATCTTCTCAAGCAACATGAATAATGGGAAGGATGGAGTTACATTGTCCCAGCCACATGGGTGCTGATGTGAGTCTTCTTATCGTCATACAGTTTGGCCAATCCAAAGTCAGAAATTTTAGGTACAAGATTTGAGTCCAACAGTATATTACTAGCTTTTATATCTCTATGCACAATGCGAAGCCTTGATTCCTCATGGAGATAAGCTAAACCCCTGGCTATGCCAAGACAAATTTCATAACGAGTTATCCATTCAAGAACTAAACTTCTTACACCTGTCTCATGTAAATAAAATGTAATCAATTTTGACTTTCTACCATCACATGATATAAAATGTACCGTACAATAATATTACGTACCGAATAATGCTTTATCAAGACTCTTGTTTTCTAAATACTCATAAACAAGAAGTCTCTTATCTCCTTCGATGCAACAACCATACAATTTGACAAGGTTACGTTGTTGTACAGCAGAAATTGTAGCAATCTCTGCAATGAATTGATTCTTTCCTTGGTGAGATGCTAGAGATAACTGCTTCACGGCAATTGCCCTCCCATCATTGAGTATTCCCTATTATGCATACATAGTCAAAACTACTATGACATTGTTATCTCCATTTTATTGGTCACTATCATTGAGAATTTGCGGTTAGGTATAAATTATTAAAGCTATTATAACATTGTTATCATCTGTTTCATTGATCACCCATCCTCTTTCATTTTTTATTTTTGGTTAAACGTGCAAGATTATATTTCTTCTTTAACTCCTTTTGGTATATGGAATAGTGACAACGTACCTTAAACACCGGACCAAATCCTCCCTCCCCAAGCTTGTTGATGGGGTTAAAGTCTTCTGTAGCTGCTTTTAGTTCGCTGTAACTGAATATGTAAGGCTTGACATCTATTCCTATAAGCTCTGGAGACCAAAAATATTCCATCAAATTTATTTATTCAATTTGCATGCATTCAAATTTCATATATATGGTAACAAACTATTCTACCGAAAACTAATTCTTAAAAAGCAAGAATAACTCATAATCGAAATTTAAAAAACCTATATATATTTTTTTTCCTTACAGCACACCCTTTTCGTATATTGACAATACAATTTCATTACTATGTTCCAATCCTGTTAGCATGACATAATAGTAGTAGAAAAGCGTTATTAGGAAGTTACATAAAATACAAGTATACAACTTGGATTGCCATCAATGGTGTATGAAAATTACCATGAAATATAAGGTAAAACTTCGTTCACGGCCTTAAATTTTAAATTTTCCATAAACTTACCTTCATCCCTCTCAGATTGTGCTTTTCTTCTTTGGTGAATAATATAGAACATCAACAAAAGTGCAGACAAACTCACAACTCCAACTCCAACTACTATCCCAACAGTCATGCCTGTCCGTTCCTTTTTATTGCTTAGAGCCGGAGGGTTGTTATTGACATTAGGCACAAAGTCTGTTGAAAGTCTCACTATCACTGATGTCATCAAAGATTAGCATGGATTTTATGTGAGTTTAGTGGTAAGAGTACCTGGTATAGCACTGATTGCTGAAACTAAAGGACCATACGTAGCTGGAGCAGGCACACTGAATGTCCCTTTTCCAGCCCAAAAGAGATGAATTTCGAGGTAATTTTGCGAGACTTGAGCAGTAAACTCCCTTTTGACAGCTACGTAAGAGGACCCGCCTGCCTCTTTTCGTATGTCAAAATCCTTTTCTACACGAGTACCCTGGATCAAACATATTCAAGATAATGAAATGAAGAAGTCAAAACACTTTAAATTTTGATATGCATGTTATAAAGAACAATCACAGAGCAAGATAGAACATTATAACATAGAAGTGTCCAGTAGAAAGACAGCTATAGAAGACCCCACCTGAATATATATATCGAAAACACGCCTTCCAAGACTTTTCCATTCAGAATTTTGGATTGAGATCTCAGCAAATTGGAGGGTCACATTGTAGTTTCCATTCTCAAGTCCCAAGCCATAATATCGAAGAGATGAAGGTGATATCCTTGCCGTCCGAAACAGCTCTATGTCTAAAGTATTTGTGAATACAGATGACGAAGAAAGTTTATAAGTTGGACTACTGCTGTCAGTGAAATAACCCACATTACTCACTGCCCAATTCTGTGAGTCAGTTACATAATATGTTGCCGGACCTAGAGTTTCATTCTCCCTCTCAAACACTATACCATTAGAAGATGTGATTTGTGGGCCACCACATTTGATTGAAAAATTGTAGTCTGTAAGACGAGGCAATCAAAGTCATATTTTATTTAACCCGCTTAAATGCTCAAACATCCACTACCGATATACAAGTCATTAACTTAAAATCTAACCAGCTACCTTAGGTATTCTTTAGTAACCATATATAAAATGATGCATAACACTCGAAGACTGCTGTTGATTTCAGTGAAAACAAGAGTCCAAGTTTTGGACATCCAGTTGAAGAACAAAACACATTAGTTAGTGTAATTAATACACATTAGACGTGCACTATACCCACTAAACAATATTTTCGGAAAAAAAATTGCAAATCATCTTTATGTACGTTTGAGAAAATAAAGTTGAAAGGTAAAGCATTATGGAAGAAGATAATCTTGTGCCAATAGTTATTAGATATTTCCTATCAACACTATACAATTTTTTTAGGGTTTTGACTTTTTCATTATTGCACCCAATAAATCTAGCTAGAAAAGAAAAGATATAGGCTCAAATGATTTTATCAGATAGATCTATCATTATGTTTAACAACCAATTTGGGCACAGAGAATGAAGGAGACAACTTACATCTTCCGGCCCCGCTATTACAAGGGAAGTTTTTTTGCAAACAAATGAGTCCTGCAGGAAGAGAGCTAAAGGGGGAAGAAATGAAATACTCTGAATCAGTGGCTATTTAACATCCATTCCTTTGTTTCAAGAGAAGAAAGGGCATTATCAATCATTACAGAAGCGATTATTTGTATGAACAAAGACTAAACAATTATTGAAGTCAAATCAACTATTCACCTGATATTTTGCACTCAAAGAAAAAATTTGAATAAAGAAAATTACCCCATGTTATTGTTATCGATCGTAAAGTTATTTCCGACTGGATTACTGCAAAATCAAACAAACATTTTTTGTCATTTGAACTCTTAGGAATTTATAATCGGAATATAGAGTGTAATCAATCTTACAGCTGCATGTTCTGTTCAATCATCCAGGTGGGCAAATTTCCCATTAAGTCATTGTAGGATACATCTCTATGAGCAATAAACTTATTAGAAATAAACCACAAATAAGTAACCCTTCCTTGTTGGAATTATTATCGTTTTTATCTCTTAGAGGGATCTAAGCTAAAAAGGGTTGATTTTAGTTGAGAATTATCAACTGGTGATTAATTTAGAAAAAGAAATATCACTTCCATTTTTTTTTTTTTTTTTTGGTAAAGAGAATGAGTTTGTACAACTTGTAAACTTACAGTGTGGTTAGAGATGGGCTTATTTGTTTAGGAAGTGTACCACTCAAGCTATTGTTACTCAAAAACCTGTAGTAGGGAACCAAAATCAATGGTTCATAATTATAATGATATATTAGAGTACACAAAGAATTACATTGCGATGAAGCTATATTACAGAAAATTTAGATCGGTCAAATTGAAAAGCGTGATTGGGATTGGCCCAACTAAGTTGTTGAAACTTAAGTCCCTGCATAAAAAAATATAGATGTGAAGTTTGTTAGCGAAATGACTAGTTTAGAAAATGAAGATGATTAGTATACAAGATATGTATCTTGGAAAACTAAAATTCCAAAAGAGCTGTTCTATAGGAAAATTTTGCTTTGCAATGCGTATAATCCCTAATTTAAGCAATGATCATAATATGTCAGGTAGTTCACAGTGAACAAGACTCTCATCCAGATTGCACACTCATGTACAACATATCCATGCAGGAACGACAAATTCATGTTCCCATTAGCTCATTGATTCCTAAGGTAGTTATTCCATAACAATGGTGTAGGTATGTGTTGAGAAACAATAAAGATAAGTAACCATAGTAATAATTTCGCAAACAATCTAAGATCTCTATTCTGTTATACTATGTAGTAGTAAGTAGAGGCTCTTCTTTACAAGTAATTTTCCCTTTTGCTGGAATTGAACAAGCTTGGAAGCAATCTTGGTGTAATAGGAGTTCTAAGAATGTGACTCCTACAATTTCTAAAACAAAACCATTACATGCAAAATGAAAATTCAAGAATGGCATGTTTTTGGAAGATATTAAAATGCAGACTTCATTTAAACCTATTTGCTATATTTTCACTAATATCTGGTTTGGGGAAAGGAAAAAAAAAAAGAAATAGGGAAGACTCACAAATGGGACAAACTATTATATTCTCCAATATTTGATGGAATAGATTCTGAAATATTGTTATTTCTCAGTATCCTGCAAAAGAGAATGGATTCTAAATATATAAACGAGGAGTAAAATAAGAAGGTGACACAAATATCTTTTCCTTACAAGATTTTTAGTTTTTTCAAACCCTTTATAAATTCCAATGAAGAGCTCCCATTAGTCACATCACTTATTCTTCTACAATATGCGAAACATAGTCTTATCAGCAGTTCCACTAATAGCAAATAGAAACTGATAGTAAAAGAAGTAGACACTCACAAATCAGTTATTGAAGTTAAATTGGCAATTGACAATGGAATTGGACCTTCAAAGGAATTTCCTCGGAGTATTCTATGGAATATTTAGCAAATGTCAGATTGAACAGGACAACTAATATTTAGTGAGTGATTCAACTAAATTTTTGTTTTAGTACCAAATTACCAATCTTAAGAAATTGAATAGTTTGACAATTGCAAGTCAGAAATTTTATTTTAAGGGTTGAAAGAAATTTACAGTTCAGTAAGATTTGACCAACTTCCTATAAAGTCAGGTATTTTGCCAGTAAATGCATTATCATATCCCCACCTGTGAACATAGAGGCTAAAAAATCAATACAAACTCTGAAGAGGACATAGCATACTGAATCCAAGAAGCAAATTCCTTTTAAAGTGCTTTTGTCTCAGTCAATCTTTTATCATTACCAAATGGAAACACTTACATTGTCTTTAGGCTTTGCAGTTTGGCAAATGTTGTTGGAATCTCACCGCTGAGTCCTGAACTACTAAAGTAACTGCCACCATTATTTCATATTATGTGTATCAAGCCTCGGTAGGAAAAAATGGGCACAAAGCATTGATGATCTTCATTATATGACAATTTGTAGAAGGGGTATATGCCAAGGCAGGAAAGAATATGACCCTGTATACTATGCTTGTAGAATGAACTCGTTATATTTATATTTATATTTATATTTTCGCATGTCATTTCACAATGGAGTACCAAATGAAGAAATATTTGAATACAAAGTATCATTAGAGGACATACAGTTGCTCCAATTTTAACAGATTGCCAATCTCAGATGGTAGAGAACCAGAAAAGTTGTTTGCCTCAAAACTCCTGCATTATAGCTAAGCATCATCTTTCTGCTTTTTGGATGCCTTTCCAACAGTGCTAATAAGTGATGAACCACCCTCATCAATATTTAATCGGAGATAAAGAAATAATGCATAGCAAATTTATGTTTCAGTAACAAGACAACAATATAATGAATAGAAACTGCCTCAACAAGTTACAAGAAACGAATCACATATAGAGAGATTTCCTGATGGGAATGAAGAGAATTCAAGCTTGGAGTATCAATTGCAAATTCAAAGTGATGAAGAATTGGATCGTCAACAGCAAAGAGATGCTTCGTGTTTTTTTTTTTCTTTTTTTCCTCTCTCGATAATTGTCATGTATTTCTCTTTTTGTTTCTTGAGAAGGTTTGATAAGCCTATATACAGGCTTTATTTGTAACCAAACAAAGTTTGATCACATATTAAATATTGTGGTCTTTTCTATCACAAGGTTGTTGTTTAGTATAATTCTTAGTTATGCAGTTATGTGGAGCTCCTATAACTCACTCAATCAACATGTCAGAGATCTTTCATTCAAATACTGAGGTTTGTGAGATTCTAAATCTAAGGGTGACATTGAATTGTACTCCAGTTTTGGGTTGGATTTCTAAATCAATATGGGTTAAGATTTGCTTGTTATGATTCTCAATGATATAGATTCTCAATTATGATGGCCCATCAATTCCAATTGAAAAAACACAAAACACAAGGTTCTTTTAACTTTATCCCTGTCTTCCTCTTTTATGATACATAATATATAATCAATCACCATATCTTAATTCATGTCATCTACAGGGCATTCACTTCTGAACATAGACGCTTATTTAGTTCATATGTAATAAGTTTTTCCTTACCATAATTCAAACTAAGGGTCAGTACCAAGAATGTCTTTGCATTTTACTTTAAAAATGATGAAATCCAATCCAGTCACTAACTCAAAAATGGGTATGACTTACAAAGATAACAACTCAGTAAGCTGCCCAAATTCTGCTGGAATCTCCCCTGATAATTGATTGGTACCGACAGAGCTGAAAGATTTGATTGATTAAACATTAGCAAAGAAATTAAAATAAAAAAAAGGAGGAGGAAAAATTATCAAATGCCAATTGAAATGAACTGGTGAAAAATATGAGCTCACAAGAATTGCAGCCGAGTTAGATTGCGAATAGCCGGTGATAATGAACCTGTTAATAGATTCCGGCGCAGGTCCCTGTTTAAAAACCATGCCATGAGTTTGTGCATATCAGAGAAAACTATGAAAGTTAGGAAGGTAGAGTTTGACAAGAAAAAGGGGGAAAAAAATGGATAGAGAGAAATAACAAGAGGGAAAAGGAAATGTACAGATTGAAGAGGTATACGAGACTCCAGAGCTCATCGGGGATAGTTCCAACAACATTCAATGCATATACCTTCCTGAAATAATGCCATGGACACAAACACAAGTCAGTTAGCACCATGAAGTATATAAATGATACATGCAAACATAAACGTTAAGGATGTGTTTGTTCCTTCAAAAACTTTTTCTTACTTTTTCATTTATTTATTGTTTCTTAGGTTTTCTCCTATTAATAATTTTGATGAACGACTTTTACAAGAAGCTGTTTTGTAAAGACCTTCTCAATCAATAGGATAGATACATTGTGTGTGCCTTTCCTTCTAAATGACTAAGCCCTTCTGACAAGCCGGAATAAAATCTTTAAAGTAACACTAAAGTGCCGTGAATACTGAATACTTGTATTATTTTAGTGCAAGTATGTTTTTATTTGTATAATTTCTATTAAAATAAAAAACATATTAAAAAAAAATTCATCGTAGTATTTAGTTGTCCTTTAAAATTGAATAAGGAATGACTATTCAATATATTTGTTATAATAAGTATTCCTTATGAATTATTATTATGAATAACTAAATATCCTTTATAACGTATAAAATTATATTAGATTATTGCTTTTCACTGTAGATTTTTTAAATTTCTATATTTATTTCTTGTTGATATTAGACTAGATGACTTGTAGACTTTTACTCTAACTATTATTTACTACTAAAACAGCAACAATAAATCTTTATATGTTACTATAACAAATGTTGGAAAAAAAAAAGAAAACAAATGCAAATAACTTCTAAATTTACAGAGATATGGAAACACCCTAAAGTTAAAAATAACACTTAAGCTTTGACTTTAATACAAACACATCTATCAAACTTATCAAAATGTGCATTATTACTCACTAACTTTAATTTTAGTTTGTTATAATTATATTTAAAATATATATAATGTCCTTTATCGAAGTTTTTTGTTCCCTTTTTTGGCCGATATTAAAGTTCAAGGGGACTTATTTACAACATTTGGGAAGTTTATCAGTGCCAAATTAAGGTTCAAAGAGTTATTTACAATTTTTAAAAAATAGTGCTCATAATGTTTTTTTTTAATAATTATAAAGAAGCTTTATAAGTCTTAAAAATTTAAGAATAATAAGACATACAGTTGGGTGATGTGACAAATGGTGCCGTTGTTATAGGCACAATCACATGTGATGAAAGGGTTGTGGCTTGCATCTTCGAATGGTGTGTAATCGATGGCTGATCCACTGCATGGCTCACCACTTATGTTCCACTGACCGGGAGTGGCCTGGATGTTCCATTTTTTGAAAATCGAATTTATAATTTTCGCTGCCATTGCAAAACAATAATCCCTTCAACTTTACAATACTACTCAAAGTTCCCAGATAAGTTATTGAAAATGTTAATTTTATGGACACGGGACGGATCCTACATAAGAACCAATCCGACCCGGCACCAATAGGACTGGACCCGGAGATCCATGATGTCAAAGGTGTGGCATACATAATCCACCACACATGATGTGAGGCATGCTACATCAATGAATTGGAAAAAAAAAAAAAAAAAAAAGACAAATAAGATTTCTAAATCCCTACCTGACTCGATGTATTATATCCAAGCCATAGAATATATAAGCTATTAGTTATGCCAATAATAAAATACAAGCGATTCGTATGCTTGATCGTAAATAGATTGGAACAGAATTCATCAAAAGTCAATAAATTTTACATTTTAAGTACTTCATGAATGACTTAGGATGATTGATTGATATTTTGTTAATTTATTTTAGATTTGGTTCTCGGAGTAAGGGAATGTATTTTAAATGAAGATAGGGAAAGAGGACTGAGTTAGACTTAATGTCCAGTTTGACAAGGTCTATAATAAATTGTCGTATGATACATGTTATAGTTTCTCATGATTAATTGATATGTGAAGTTCCCGTAAGTTGATTGATTAAGAATTTTATTATATCCCTATTTACTTAATATTCCACTTGCGTGTTTCGGTTTAAATATAAAGATGATGATATACCTAAAAGAATAAAAGAATAAATCATTTTGATGCAGTGGACAAGATAGCACATAATTATTTGGAGAAATGGCATAGGATTTGATGATAATGGCAGTTTCGTAATTTCGGGAGTTTTGGATTTTTACCGAGCGGGACCATATTCTGAAGGGAAACGATCCAACGGACAGAACTCACCAGCTTCGCTCGTGACCTAAGCCGGTTTTCGGCCAAATTCCTTCGTTTAGGCCGTCAAAACCGCGTTTTTACTATTTTTAGTAATTTTTCTTTATGTCTTATCTTTTCATTGGATAATCGTTTTTATATGCCGTCTGTGGCATTAATCTCGTCCGTTCATTTGTTTTCGCCCTAGGTATTATTTAGATAGTTTCCTTTTTTGGTAAAAATAGCATATTATATATTCTAGGGTTACAGAAGAGACAGAACAGATTGTTTTTTGAATGAAATTTTATTGAGAGTGTTCTCTCTTTTCCAGAATTCGACATCTTGAATAGATTTCGTTTTTGATGCCAAATATCAAGGTATTCTTAGAATCAATTGGTATTTGAAGATCACAAGCCGGGCATTCGTGCGCGAATCAACGTCTTGCGATAACCTCTTTCGTATTCCGCTGCGTCAGTTGGTATCAGAGCTGCGTTCGTTCCAGGAGTAACGATGGCGCCTCGCAGACAGGTTAACCAGCGACGTATAGATGAGATTCATGAACGTGAAAACTTGGATCAGAGGATTGCAGCTATGCTTGATGAGAGATTGGAGCAGAGGATAGGACAGATGATCGATCGGCGACTGGATGCTGCAGTAGCCCAGATCACAGAGAGGGTGGAGGCGCTTGCGATGAATCAGAACCGAGGTAGGAACCCTAATCCTAATCCTAATCCTAACCGTAACCCTAACCCTAATCTGAGGGTAGGTGAAGATTTTGAGGATGACGATGATGAGATGTCGTCTGCTGTTGAGAGCTTTTACGACGAATCGCTACGTAGACGTGGTAGGCCACGCGTTGAGGAAGATTACAGACGCTGGGAGATGGGTATGAGGACTGAGATTCCAGAATTTCATGGCACTCTCCAACCGGAGGAATTTTTGGATTGGTTGGCTACGGTAGAGGAGATATTAGAATTTAAAGGGGTTCCCGATGATAAGCGTGTGCAATTGGTGGCAACACGATTTCGTGATAGGGCCACAGCATGGTGGCAGCAGACGAAATTGACACGCTTGAGATTAGGCAAGTCGAAGATTGAGACGTGGGAGAAGATGAAAAAGCATCTACGTGCGACCTTTTTGCCATATAATTTCCAGAGGATTATGTACCAGAGATTGCAGAATCTGAAACAAGGCAGCAAAACCGTTGATGATTACACCACAGAATTCTATCAATTAGTTGCTAGAAACGAAATTCAGGAGACGGAGGAGCAGTTGGTGTCTCGTTATATTGGAGGACTACGGTTGCAGCTTCAGGATACTATCAATTTGTTTGACCCAGTTAATGTATCTGCTGCACATCAGAGGGCTTTAATTGTCGAAAGACAACAACGGCGGTCTGGGATAGTGAATAGTGGCAGTAGTGGTGTCAATCGTTCAGGGAGTGGGGTTACAGGTAGTAACACCACGGGGCGTTTCAGTAAACCTAATACTGATCGTCCTAGTACGAGTGGGATAAAGTGTTTCAAATGTGGTGAGGTTGGGCACCGACAGGCTGATTGTAGGAAAGAAGGGAAGAAAGCACTTTTTGTTGAGAATGAGGATGAGGCTGAGGAGGATGCTGCGGATTTCTTTGAGGCAGGGGGTGATGGTGAACCAGTTTTTGATGAGGAGCATGTTGGAGAAGAAGTTGTGACTGGTGATGGCAGGGAGAATCTAGTAGTCCGGCGATCTTGCATGACTCCCAGAATGGCTGAGGAAGAGTGGCTCAGGAGCAATATTTTCCAGTCCACATGTACCATTTTAGGTAAGGTGTGCCGATTCATGATTGACTCTGGAAGCTGTGAAAACATTGTGTCTACTGAAGTTATACAGAAGCTAGGCATTGAGTCTGAGCAACACCCGAAACCTTATAAGTTGGCATGGTTAAAAAAAGGGGGAGAGGTAACAGTTTCCAAACGTGCTCTCATTTCTTTTTCGATTGGTTCTAAATACAAGGACGCTGTATGGTGTGATGTGGTGACAATGGACGCATGTCACTTGCTGTTAGGAAGGCCCTGGCAATTTGACAGGAGCGTAACGCATGATGGGCGAGCTAATTCGTATAGCTTTGTATATAAGGGGGTGAAGATTATACTGGTACCCAACAAAGATTCCACAGTGACTAAGCCGACAAAACAGGGAGGTAGTAGTAATTCCAGTATGTTGTCCTTAGCCAAGTTTGAGGAGGAGATAAAGCAATCTGATATTGTTTTTGTTTTGTTGGGTAAGGAGGTTAGTGGAGACGTGGAGATACCTGAAGTAGCAGTTCCAATAGTAGAGGAGTTTCGGGATGTATTTCCTGAGGATTTACCAGAGGGGTTACCTCCACTGCGTGATATTCAGCATCATATCGATCTTGAACCTGGTGCAGCTTTGCCAAACCGACCTCATTATCGAATGAGCCCTGCAGAACATGAGGAGTTAAGGCGACAGGTTGAGGAATTGCTGACTAAAGGTTTCATCAGGGAGAGCTTGAGCCCGTGTGCTGTCCCAGCCCTCCTAACACCTAAGAAGGATGGCTCTTGGCGCATGTGCGTGGACAGTCGTGCGATTAATAAAATCACTGTCAGGTATCGCTTTCCTATTCCTCGCTTAGATGATTTACTTGATCAGCTTAGTGGTGCGAGGGTATTTACAAAATTGGATTTGAAGAGTGGATATCATCAGATTCGGATTCGAGTAGGTGACGAGTGGAAGACGGCTTTTAAGACAAGGGAAGGGTTATATGAATGGTTGGTTATGCCATTTGGATTATCTAATGCGCCCAGTACTTTCATGAGGGTGATGAACCAAGTCTTGAGGCCGTTCATTGGTAAATGTGTTGTCGTTTACTTTGACGACATATTGATTTACAGTGCTAATGCAGAAGATCATCATGAACATTTGAAGGCTGTTCTTGGTGTGTTACGAAGGGAAAAGTTTTATGCAGCCATGAAGAAGTGTGTATTTTTCACATCTGAGGTACTTTTCCTTGGTTATGTGATTTCTAGTGAGGGCCTGCAGGTTGATAAAGCTAAAGTGGCTGCTGTACAGCATTGGCCTAGACCTGGCACGCTAACTGAGATTAGGAGCTTCCATGGCCTTGCATCTTTTTATAGGCGCTTCATTCCACACTTCAGCAGCATTATGGCCCCCATAACAGATTGCATGAAAGGAGGAAAGTTTGTGTGGACTGAAGAAGCAGACAAGGCATTTGAGCAGATTAAAGTGCGACTTACCACTGCCCCGATATTAGTACTTCCAGATTTTCACCAACCTTTTGAGTTACATGCCGACGCATCAAAGGTAGGGATTGGTGCCGTGTTGAGCCAGAATAGCAAGCCAATTGCTTACTTCAGCGAGAAGTTATCAGGGTCAAAATCTCGATACACCACTTACGATGCAGAGTTTTATGCTGTGGTGCAAGCAGTTAAGCATTGGCGACATTATCTATTTCACAAAGTTTGTCCTCTACACTGACCATGAGGCTTTAAAGCATTTGCACAGCCAGGACAAGGTCTCGGCAAGACATGCTTCTTGGGTGGCCTACTTAGAGCGTTTCACCTTTGTTGTGAAGCATAAATCTGGTATTACGAACAGAGTCGCTGATGCATTAAGCAGACGTCGGAGCCTTCTAAACAGAATGAATATTGAGGTACCTGGTTTTCACTCTTTTGCTGAGTTGCTTGAGACTGACCCATACTTTGCTAGTATTTTAGCAACGGTTCGAGCAGGAGAGACGTCTGAATATCTGCTGCAAGATGGTTTTCTATTTAGGGTAATCAATTATGCATCCCAGATTGCAGTTTGCGTACTCTGATAATTAAGGAACTGCATGGTGAGGGACATGTAGGTCGAGACAGAACTTTGCAGTTGGTGCAGGCATCTTACTTTTGGCCAACCATCCGCAAAGAGGTTGAGCGCTTTGTACAGCGTTGTAGAATCTGCCAAGTGTCAAAAGGGTCAGCCACGAATGCAGGATTGTATATGCCCCTTCCAATTCCCTCACAGCCGTGGGTTGATGTCAGTATGGACTTTGTAATGGGATTACCTAGAACACAACGAGGTAATGATTCCATCTATGTAGTTGTTGATCGATTCTCTAAAATGGTTCACTTTATTCCTTGTAAGAAGACTACAGATGCTGTACGTGTGGCCCAGTTGTACTTTCGTGAGGTATACCGATTACATGGGTTACCTTCAAGTATTGTTTCTGATAGGGACACTAGATTTCTTAGTCATTTTTGGCGAAGTCTGTGGAGAATGGTCAACACTCAGCTAAACTTTAGTAGTGCCTACCATCCACAAACAGATGGGCAAACTGAAGTGGTGAACAGGTCATTGGGTAATATGTTGAGAAGTTTGGTGGGCGAGCATGTGAAGAGTTGGGACCAGAAATTGAGCCAGGCTGAATTCGCACACAACCATGCAATTAATCGCAGCACGGGATTCAGTCCATTCCAGGTGGTGTACTCTATTATTCCCCGTGGCCCACTTGACTTATTACCACTGCCAGATAAAACCAGAGTCCATGGCAAAGCAGAGGATTTTATCCATAATCTACAGGAGGTTCATAAATCTGTGCATGACAATCTCGAAAGCGCTGCAAGCCGTTACAAGATGGTTGCTGATAAAAAGAAGCGTCATGTGGAATTTGAAGTGGGAGATTATGTTTGGGCTGTCCTTACTAAAGACAGGTTTCCTACTGGTGAATATAACAAGCTTTCTGCTAGGAAGATTGGTCCAGTGGAAATCATTGAGAAGATCAACCCCAATGCTTATCGATTGAAGCTACCTAGCCATATTCGAACTGCGGACGTGTTCAACGTTAAACATCTCCTTCCTTATGTTGGTGATGATTCAGATGAAGAAAATTCGAGGGCGAATTCTGTCTACCCCGGGGAGGATGATGCAGTGGACAAGATAGCACATAATTATTTGGAGAAATGGCATAGGATTTGATGATAATGGCAGTTTCGTAATTTCGGGAGTTTTGGATTTTTACCGAGCGGGACCATATTCTGAAGGGAAACGATCCAACGGACAGAACTCACCAGCTTCGCTCGTGACCTAAGCCGGTTTTCGGCCAAATTCCTTCGTTTAGGCCGTCAAAACCGCGTTTTTACTATTTTTAGTAATTTTTCTTTATGTCTTATCTTTTCATTGGATAATCGTTTTTATATGCCGTCTGTGGCATTAATCTCGTCCGTTCATTTGTTTTCGCCCTAGGTATTATTTAGATAGTTTCCTTTTTTGGTAAAAATAGCATATTATATATTCTAGGGTTACAGAAGAGACAGAACAGATTGTTTTTTGAATGAAATTTTATTGAGAGTGTTCTCTCTTTTCCAGAATTCGACATCTTGAATAGATTTCGTTTTTTGATGCCAAATATCAAGGTATTCTTAGAATCAATTGGTATTTGAAGATCACAAGCCGGGCATTCGTGCGCGAATCAACGTCTTGCGATAACCTCTTTCGTATTCCGCTGCGTCACATTTCAGCTGATAAACCCACTTTTAATAGTTTACAACATATTTATTAGGGAATAGAATAGTAGTCTTCTATGGTAAAATGTAAATGATTATTCTTAGGCTTATACACACCAAACGTGAAATTCGTATTCATTTTATAAGGATTGCCTAATTCTTAAACTACTGAACAGCCATGTCTCCCCAATCTTGAAGAAAAAATTATTTTCCTAAAGCTAAAGTTCATATATTAAAACATTACAACAATGTCATTATCGCAACTTTATTACAATAGTGTGCCACTACTTGTGCAACCTCATTACCATTACATAGCACCATTATTACAATTTACAATCATGATCATAGCAATCAGGATGGCCCCATGATTCAAAGATAGGAAGGACCATGAATATCCCAATCCAGGTTCAACAGTTGGGATTTTAGTTTTTCTTTTATGTCCTCTAATTCTTTGTCTTCAGTATTTATTGTAAACTATAAAGAGATTGGAAATCTTCCTTCCATTTTTTTTTCCCCTTTTTGCTTGATAATGAATAATCATGACTATTTTTACCATAACACACTGTAATTTTCATGACAAATAAGTAAATATAATGCATCGAGTTACAATATATATATATATATATATATATAAAATTAGAGAAATATATCATAACCATGTGATATTTTATTTATTGACTACCTTAACATAATGTATAGTATAATGCATAAATTCTCTTAACATAACGTACAGTACGCAATAGCCTAAGTTATAAATGTTGTATATGATCTAGAAAAATTCAAATACGAAAAGTTATTTATATTGATTAATTAAAGAAAAAGAAATTAAAGGAAAATATAATATATATTTTTGCCAAAAAACCATATATTTCAATTCCATTCTGTCAACCATATAAAGATTTGACGTAGCCTAAGGTAATAGGGTGACCTTGGGACATAACTAAGTTGATTTGAGTCAACGAAATGCACACAACACAAGACAGCAACCAAGGATGGAGGATTGCTAGACCACCGACCGTTTGTGCTGGAGCCTAGCTAGAAACGTATGTTTTGAGACCAAAAATGAGCAAATAAATTAAGATTCAATACATAAGAAAGTTTATAATTTATGATCCATAGCAAATAATTAAGATGTTAAGTTGAATTAATTTATTACATGGTTTTGGGAAATACTTGAACATCTTTTTTTTTTTTTTTTTTTTTTTTGGTTCTTAAATATAATTTGTAAGGAGGAAATATATCCAGAAATTGTTGTTATTTTTATTTGTGTAACCGAATCCTCCAATCTATGGAACCCATACACTATATACTTATATAATGCATTATTTTCTTTGCCGGAAGGAGACGGGTGGTAATTGCACAAGCTAAGGCGAGCAATAAACATAAGTAATGATAAGTACATACAAGGAACACCGTACTAAAGCAACACCGTACGCCTCGGTACTTAAGATCAAAATTAAAAATAAAAAGGATTCCTAAAAGATTATAACCTAGATTAGATGCTCTAACACTTCAACTAAAGCAACACCGTACGCCCCGGTAGATAAAAATTTGAATTAACCTTCTGCTTCTCGATACGTATGATAAGTACATACAAGGAACAAGAGAGACGGAAAGTAGTCAGAGATAAACCTTCGAAGGGATCGGTAGTAGCATTTGCAGCTTGAGCTTGAGCTTGAGCTTGACATATATATTGCAGCTGCCAATACATGCAAACAGCAACAACAACAACAACAAGATGGTGAATATTAGGAAACAGAGCAACCGACGGCGACGACAGCTTCCTCGTCCACATGATCCAATCTCCTTCTTCGAAAAGGGGATTTGCCAATGGTGGATTATTTACACAAAGACAATAATGAGGGCGGAGAGAGAAAATGAGAATGCGTTTCCTACACACACATTATATATTATGTATAGCAGCCGGTGCCCGGTGGTATAGTGGAATTTAGAAATAATAAAGACAAAATCTATTTTTTTTTTTTAATTTTATTATAACTCCTTTTTTTTTCTTTTTTCTCTTATCCATTTTTTATTTTTATTATGTGTTTATTTATTTATTTTTTCCTAATGATATTGTGCAACATAAACTTGTTGACGAGAAAAAAAATATAAGAAAACCGAGATTTTGAAACAATTTTGTTTCTGAATGTAAACTAAGTTGTAAAAATTATTATCGCTAATTCTATTTATGAAAATATAACTTATCTTATCAGTTTTTCATCATAAAAATTCTGTGTTTTAAAAGTTAATTTTGAAATTAACAAAGTTAAAATAAAAATTTATAAGTAAACTTTTATATATATTGAGATTAGAATTGAAAAAGAAAATAAAGATTTGGATTTATTTATAAAATTGGTAAAACATTGAGAGTTAAACATATATATTTTCTTTTAATATTATTAACTCTCAAAATCAAGGTCAATGTATGTCGCAGTCAATGGTGAAAATGATGGCTCAATGCAAGTCTGTTGCTCGACTTCAATAATGTGAAGGGACAAATAGAAGTGTACGCACGCCGTTTCCAATATGGACTCGATTACCCAATAATTTTGTTTGATAAAGTCGGCAGTCAGCCAGTCACCGCTTCATTTTGAATGTTCAAATTTTATAATTTTTCTTTCTCCTAATCTTTTGATTTTCTCTTCAGACCATCCGTGACGGAAAGAGATGCATCACTAAAATAAAGCTGCTCAAATTGATGGTAAATTCTTTTGAGACTGAACTAGCAGGCAACATATTTTGGAAGTTGAAATTGTTAGTGAAAAGCCCTGATGTTGACCCTCTCCATTTGATCCACTGTGTATTTGAGCGGAGATAAAACTTTAAAAAACGTTTTCTATTTAATAGTTAAAAGAATAAGTTTTATCAATCATACCTAAACTTTTTTATTTAAAATAATTTAGTATAAAAAAAAAAATTATAATGATGGTATCTTAGCCTTTTAAAATTTTCGCTAATGGTATCTCCAGGCGGATTCCATTAATTTTTCTGTACAACTGTTAATGTGGTAAATAGACTTGATTAAAATATTAATTTTTTTATCCTACTTGGCAATTATTTTTATTTTTTTTCCGTCCTACTTTACAAACCAAAAAAATTTGTTAAAGTATAGTTAATAATAGGGAATGAAGATAAGTTGATTATGCAAACTTTGTCTCTTTCACTTTATTAGTCGGAGATGAAAGGAACAAACATGGTGAAATCGTCCACATTTTCAAAGGTTCCTTTCGTTACTTTCAAAAATTAAGAGTAGAAAACCTATCGGGAAACTCAGGCAATCCAAATGAACCATAAAGATATGTTGATCAAATGTGTTTGAGAGACTTTAAGGACTCCTCAGGATTGCACATGGCAATCCAAATGAACGGATCGAAGAAGACGGCCAACTGGCTCAAGCCAACCGCCCCTAGTCCACTTCTTCAGCTACCTATCTCGATCAGTAAAAATCTATCGGAACCCTTAAGTATTTCAATCCTAAATGCGTAATTTGAAAGAAAAATTGAATTAAATATGTTTTTTAATATATTCTTGTAATAGCAATTTGAATTGACTTATTGCGGACATCAGGTACCTGACTAGTTGCTTGTCCGTGTTAGAAAAAGAAATTAAATGACTAGTTAATAAAGTGGAAGAAGTGGCAAATAGGTACTGAGAAAGCAGAATAAAGATTAGCCGATGGCAATCTCGTAATTGCAAGTTCTTATCTTGAAGGAAACGGGCCAACTCGAAGAAGTCACTATCTTTGGTGACAAGCTAGATTGGTTTTTGACCAAATTTCTTCGTTTAGGGTCTCAAATAGCCATTTTTAGTATTTTTGGCAGTTTTATTTTTCTTATAACTATTTATAGGAGTATCAGTTATTTACACCACCTATGGCATTACTTTTATCTTTTCATGTACTTCATTTTAAGATCTTTTTATTTTTTTTTTATAGTTTCAGTTCTATTTTTGACAGCTTTTAATTTAGCCTATATATTGTATGCCCGAGGGCAAATGAATAGTCAAATATTATATTTTCGGAAAAAGTTTCAAAGTCGTCATTGGTCTTTTCTCAAATTTCGAATTCATCATAGAATTTTGATTTTTAATGCCATTACTTAGGTATTCTTAGAATCAATAGGCTTTTGAAAATCTGAAGTAGATATTCGTGCGCGAATCAATGATTTATGTTAAACCCTAATTTGTCCGTTGCATCACTAATCTCATTTACTTTATGAATTTATTAATTAAGGATATATGTTTGTGTGAGTTAATGATTTGTAATGTATTGCTGTATAGGAAATTATTTGTGAGAACCATAGGAAATTTTAAAGTCCATGTTTTTGAAATTGTTAGGGTTAGTTACATGATGTGCATTGTTTATTAAAAATACATCTGGATTACTTGCTTTATATTATTTCAAAACTATTTTCCTAGAAATTTTTATATTTCATAAAACATGATAGCATAGTTTTGGATGTTTTATGTGGTGCATTATGGACAAGTTTGTGTGGTTTGCTAATGGACATGTTTAATGTGGCTTTACGCTTGTATATAATGTGGGTTCATCCCTATATTTGATGTGGGTATCATCCCTATATCTTATGCGGGTTCAGCCCTTATATTTAATATGGATTTATTCCTCTATTTGATTTAGATTCTTGCTTATATATGTGGAGGCTATATATCCACACTTGTTCTAAGGCTTCAGTCCATAACAATTATGTTTTTAGTTTTGGTTTTGGTTTTGAAAATATAATTTCAATCCTAGATTCCAATGCATCCCAATAGGTTTTGTCTTAATATTGGATATGCTAAATTTACTTGTTTTATTGGTTAAATCAATAAAATGGATATGAGCTTGATGATTGATTCAAGTGTACGTTGCATTAGATTGTTTAGGTTGCATGTGGTGTGGCATCATGGGTGCTTGTATGTAGTGGTCCGTATTGAAGGTGTCCCGCTCACTTCTTGTTTTTTCAAGTTAAGTAAAATAATTGCAATGATATGGATCGTGATCTTTCTATTGGTGGTAGGTCCTGTGATAGTTGTATGAGTGAGATGACTCCTTTTATCATTTTCTAGGATAAGGTTTAATGTTTCTACTCTGTTGATGTTGAGAGTTGTGAGATTTATGAGACTATTTAATATTTTGGTTTACTATTGTTAAATTTCATATGTGAAGAATCATATAATGGCAATTGAGGATTGAGATAGTACAAGAGTTTTGAATTTTTATATGTTATTTAGTGGCTTACAGGTTTCTTGCAGCCTTACACATGCATGTTTTAGCATCAAACGCGTGTGTTTTGACACAATTGTATGGAAAAGAACGTGATGTTGTGGTCTGAGGGTTTTACAAGTGTCATGCCCCTAAAGAGGCGTAGAATGATTAATATGTAGTTATCATATCAAGTATTCATTTAAGATATGAGAATCGCCTTGCAAGTTAGAGATTGCAAAACTCTGCTTAATATTTGCTATATAAGTTTTAATTTCAAGAAAACATTTTTTTTTATAGCTAAGGAAATACGGATTATTATAGTCCATCAAAAACACAAAGAATCTATATCTCCTACCAAATAGCAAAATAAGACAGATAACTATATATTACAAATTTTCAAACCATTGTGCAAGTAATCTAATCCATTCTAAGTTTATCTCACATATTACAAAAATTTCTAACTTAAATTCAAAACATATGAATTAGGTGCTAAGTTAATCTTCATATCTTCAAGAACTTCACACTTCTTGCCCATTCCTAACCTGAGGTATTCTTGCATAGAAACTTTGTGGATGTGAGCTAAACCAAAGCTCAGTGAATAACATAACCGAACCACGCATCAAGCAAATATCAAGCAAATTTTATTAACAAGTATATGCAATGCCACACTCAATCATATGTCATGCACAACTTGGATGATCGAAATGCAAATCAATGAAGATTTATGCCCTCTCTTGGAGTTTGAAGGACTAGTATTGTATTTCACACTCAAGAAAGAATGAGAACTAAGAAAAGGAAAACTTTCTTAAGTCATTGTTATTTATACATATATACATATTATTAACATAACCTCTCCTTAGAAAGATCTAAGGAGGAAGGATTTCTTTTGAAACTCTTTTGTTATTTATGTAACATATCATCAACATAATTCTCACTACATCTTAAAATCTTAGAGACTCCCTAAGTATCATTGTTTCAAGCCAACCCTCATTAGGCGACGTCCTTCAAGCCTACTAAGTTTCTATAGAACTGGTGACCCTATGGTAATCTTCACCAAATTTACTAGATTTACTCAAGCATTACCATATAATAGTAACAATAACACGTGACATGAATACCAAATAAATGCAAGTGTGGGATGTAATGTAATACATGTTTGTTTAATTAACTAGTCAGATATTATTAAGTTCATTTAGTAAAGTGACCAATCCATTAACAGACATTCATCAATAATCCTTGTAAACTCCTGAAATTTTTCTTAATTCTTAGAAAATAATCCTAGAAGTCTAACACTAAAATCGAAACCCTGAAATCGACCCAAGTTAAAATCGAATTCTAAATAAGATCAAATACAAAAATTCTTAACCTTAAGAAAAAGAGAACTCTCAAAACAAAATAGAAAATCCAACAATCGACTGATTCAGCATTCGTACACCAGTCAAATCATCTATCCGATTCCTTACCCGCAAATCAAGATGATATATCCAAACAACGCTTGACAACAAAATACTAAGACCTTAAATCCTTTGGTGAATTTTAGAATCAAAAATTTCAATTTCCACCAAAAGTCAAACTGAGTCAACTCATAACCTTAGACTCTATTAAACGATCGGAGAATTGAAAAATATTAAATAATCACAAATAAAATAAAATAAACCATAGATGTTGAACCAAAAATATAATATGGACAAAACCCCAAATTTTTATGATTTTATGAATAACTCAACAAAGCAGAAAGTTAAACCAAAACCCTAAAAGTCAACAAAGTTTACAACAAACCCTAGTGTTTAAGATCTTGTAATCCGCGCTTTTAAACCCTAAGCAATGGAATGAAAATAATTGTTGATAATAGTTTGTAATAATATAGAGAAACTTAAAAATATCATATTTGCAAATTTCTAGTGTTTTTCATATCCAGACGGGATTAGTTTTCGAAAACTATGCCCTAGTATACCGAACGGCAAAAATATTCTGTTAATAACCAATAAAGTCGTAAAAATATAAGGAATTCAAAAATATCAGTTTTAGTATTTTTCGAAATCTAAAAATATCTAATATAGCTCGTTTACATGTATTTTTATTATTACCAGTATTTTATTTGTTTAGTCTACTATTTATTGTCTTATCTTACTTTTCATTACTATTCATTTATTTCTACTTTTCCTTACTACCTACACATATATTTTTTTTTTTACTTTTTACTTTTCCAATACATCTTATATCAAATCATATCTTATATATTAATTATTTTTTTATAAAATAATACAAAATCAACTCACTCTCTCCTCTTCTACATGAACCAGTGCCCCCTTTATGTACTATCCATCCATTTTCTTTTTTTTAATTTATTTTATTACACTTACTTACCATCCACATTTATCTATAAATACCCCATTTCCCTCCACTTCTTTCACATAATCTTTACACATAACAAAACTTTCTCAAATTCACTCCATAAACACTTTCTATAAAAATTTCTCTCTACCAAAACTTTCTTTAACCAAACACTCATAAAAATCCTCCTCTTCATACAAACCATATCCTATTTTTTACTACCCACATAATACCCCATTATTCTACCATATTCATACCACATAAACACTTTAGATAAAACTTCTATTCCTATTTATTTACTCATATCATGTAACTTAACATGATTATAGTATTGTTTTGAAACTCATATGATGTCACGTCCTAAAGGGTACCCTAAACGCGACAGTCTGCCACACTCGATATCTAAACTCAAGTATGACAACCTTAGTCACTCCATGAGTTTAAACACTTGGTGCAAGGCTGATAGATGTGTATTTTTACACATTTATCCTACTCGAAATAGCACTATTATAGTCAAATATTTAAGAGTTTAATGTGAATATTGTTTAAAATCAATGATTTATAAACTCTTTGAATCAATTGCATTAATTTGTGAAAAAGGATCAATTCTTTCCATAAATCATGTGTTTTGTTGCAAGATAGAAAATGGAACTATCTTTTAGTCTTTAGCTTTTATTCTTATTTAAGAAATATATAAGTTTTTTTTTCCTTATTTTTTTTTATTATAGATATGAATGCATTTTCTTTTTATTTATAGAAAAGTTATTATTATTATTATTATTATTATTATTATATTATTATTACTACTACGCATAGATATATATATATATATATATATTGTATACTTTCAGTTATATATATATATATTAATATCCTAAGCACTCCAGCAGCAGCAACAGCACTCCAGCAGCAGCAGCATCACTCCACGCAGCAGCAGCAGCAGCAGTAGCACTCCACGCAGCAGCAGTAGCACTCCACACAGCAGACAACAGCAGCAGCAGCAGCCCATAATCCGAGCTCCATTCCACTGTCACGGCCACATCTCCACGCAGCAAAACGATAATTCCAGCAACTCTCCATTCGACAGAGCAGTCCACAACAAAGGTCCTAGCTGACAGATGCAAGTTTGATCTCATCCAAACTAAGCTGGAATCCTAATTTGTTCTGATCTCAGCAAATACAATATAATCCAACTTGGTTATTTCACCGAGCTCCATTGCACTTGTCCATCATCAATCACATTTAAATCAGAAGGAGGGCCCACCATATTGACTATTACACTTACCCTCTGCATTATTCACAGCTAATGGGGGCCACTTGCTATACCCATTTTCCCACTCTGCTAATCTTCTCATGACAATTCAATCTGTTCACTTTAAAAAAAAAAAAAAAGGAAACATGGGCCCCACTTCAAATGGCACACAGAAGAAATCACGAAGGGATTTACCCTTGTTTTTTAGGGTATAAATAGTTTTTTGAGAGAACGGGAAGAGGATTTTTTTTTGTACAGAACACTTCCAGTAAAATTTTAGATTTTCCTTTTTACTACCAAAGATGTATTTTATTTTTAGAGGGCACTAAAACCCTTTGTCCTTGTAACTCTACGGGGTGTTCTTTGGGATCATAAACACCAAGCTATGCGATTATTTCGGATGTTCGGGATCAAAACCCCAATGAAGTATTGTTCTTCAAAGGTGTTTTCTTTCCTTTGTGCTTTTATCTGTTTAGCTTGGTTGTTGTTTATAGTTTTTCTGATGCGCTGGAAATATTATTTATGGTTTTTGTATTGATGGATTCGATGAACTGATCGTGTATGATTTTCTTGATGTTGTTGAATGATTTGGGTATTTACCTATTGTTATTTGTTGTCTATTCTGATTTGTGTCTGGCCAACATAAACTAGATAGGTTAGATTTGAGAAACTCAAGAGGGAATAAAAAATCTGAACAAATGCATTAGATGTTTTAGGACAGATTCGTCATAGGAATATGCGAGTTTTAATAAAACTCTTGAACTCACGATCTTAACGCGGTTAGAAATATATTTCGTATACTTGACGGTAATCGATTTATATTTTTAACTAGAGTAGTCAATTTGGTGTGAGCGAATTTTCTACTAAACCGATGATTATAGATAAATATCCTTGATTGGACTTTTTATGCTATAATTAGAATTTTCACTACTCCGGAAGGTGAGTGAATTCTAGTGAGTTTGGTTAAATCCCACATAATCAACTTCGTCATCATTTTCAATCATCGCATCATTTCATATGAGAATATATTTGCATTCCCTATCATTTTTAATGCATCCTAAGATCCCAAGAATCCCGTTAGTGTTACTAGGACATTTGGTTCATGTGTTCATTTGTTTTATTTAGTTTTTTTTTATCTTCAAAATTATTAGCTTAGATTAAAGAGAAATTTAGTAATCTGGTACTTAGCTATCATCTTTCCCTTGGGACCGACCTTGTTTTCCTTCTCTATACTACACTTACGACCGGTACACTTGCCGGTGTGTTTTCATTTCTCAATTGATTTTCAAAATAGTAAGTGTAGGTAAGTGACGTTTTCAATAGTGAAGATTTCAGGTATTTCAAATTATCATCAATTTTTTCTTATCAAAGAAATCACACATCAAAGTTTTTGGCGCCGTTGCCGGGGAATCGGTGTCATTAGCTAATATTGGATCAAAAGTTTTTCCTTGAGACTAAGCATTTGTTTTCTGTTGGTTTATGGTTGTTTTCTTTTCAGTAGTTTATTTGCTTGTTTATTTATCTTATTTTGTGTTGTTTAGTTTGTTTTCTTTAGTGCATTCTTATTCTTGTTAGCTGTAGCAGTAGTTTAGTTTCTGTTTTTGCTTTTTCTTGGAACTTTCAGTGTTGTTTTCTTTTTCTTGTTTGTTCATTGTTTTTATTTTGAGAAAAGTTTGTAAGTGCCAAGATCATTTTCCTTTGAGTACTTAACTGTGTATGTCAGGCGAAGAGATTCCTGATCTTACATTTCTGTTTGACCCTGAGATTGAGAGAACTCTTCATAGAAGGCTGAGAGAAAGAAGAGTTATGGAAGGCATTGGCAATGATGGTAATCAAAATATTCTTGCTAGACAAAGAGGTGGAGATGAAGATAATAGGCCGATGTGTGAATATTTTATGCCCACGTTGATGGAGTTGCACCACCAATTGCATGGCCAGCAGTTCAAGCCAATAATTTTGAGCTCAAGCCATCATTGATTCAAATGGTGCAAGTTAATCAATTTGGTGGAGGACCTTTGGAAGATCCACACGACCATTTGAAGAATTTCTTGCAACTTTGTGTGACAATAAAGAATAATGGAGTTTCAGATGATGCTATTCGACTTCGCTTGTTTCCTTTTTCTCTTAGGGACAAGGCGAGGAGTTGGTTAAACTCATTACCTCCACAATCTTTGACAAGTTGGGATCAATTAGCAAGATTATTCCTTCAGAAATTCTTTCCACCGACCAAGACCATCCAGATAAGGAATGAAATCTTTTCTTTCAGGCAATACGAAGGGGAAACTTTATATGAAGTGTGGGAAAGATTTAAGGAACTTCTTCGACGTTGTCCTCATCATGGTATTTCACGGATTGATTTGGTGCGTACTTTCTACACTGCTCTTGGAAATCAATTAAAAACAATGCTCGATGCTTTGCTGGTGGGAGTTTGATGAGTAAGAGTACTATAGAGGCTGAAGATTTGATTGAGCAGATTGCTAAAAATTCTTACAATTGGCATTGCGAGAGGAGCAAAGCCAAGCCAGTGCATGCTATGTATGGAACAGATGAAATGTCAGAACTTAAGGCACAGGTAGCATCTCTCACATCTCAATTCAGTAGAATGCATCCTACTCAAATGTAGCACCTAGTCATATGATGGATAGTACTTCTTTTGGTGGTCCCTCTATGGTTATTCAGATTTTCAGATGGGGAATTCCTATGTCCCAGAGGTCAATTCAAGCCTTGAACATGTTGATTTTGTCAACAAATTTGATAGAGGCTGGGAATTTCAATCCTTATTCAAACACATATAACCCAGGATGGAGATACCACCCGAATATGAGCTATGGAAACAATAGCAATGTGCTGAATCCTCCACATATGACTCAGCAAGCTTCAAAACAGCCTCCTGTACATCATCAGCAACAGCATCAATCAGCAAAGTTTTCAGCAGAGAGAAAGATAAGGAAGAGAAGGATATATGAAAGAAATGTTCAAGACCTTCATGCAAACCATGAATCAAAAAGCCAATAGTCAAGATGCTGTTCTTCATGATTTGCAAAGGCAAGTAGCTCAATTGTCTGAAGCTGTAAATAATCGTTTACGGGCACTCCCAAGTAACACTGAGAAAAATCCTAAGGAAGAAGCCAAGGTAATCACATTGAGAAGTGGAAGACAAATGAGTGAAGTGAACAAAGAAAAATTTGAAGAAAATAAACATCCCGAAATGAAATTGAGTGAAGAAAAAGAATTGAGTGAGAAGAAGGAAGAAGTTGAGAATCAAAAGAAGAAGGAAGATGGGCCATTTACAAGTGCTGATCATGGGAAAGGAAGTGGAGGAGAGTGAGAAGAAAAAGCAAGAAATAAGCCATATGTCCCACCTATTCCATTTTCAGGGAGATTAAGCAGCAAAGGTTAGATCATGAGTTTTCCAAGTTTTTGGTGTTTTCAAAAAGCTGCATATCAATATCCCTTTCTTAGATGCGATCCAGCAGATGCCCACTTATGCAAAGTTCATGAAAGAGATTCTCACCAAGAGAAGGAAGCTAGATGATCATGAAATGGTAATGTTGACCCATGAGTGTTCAGTTATTCTCAAAATAAGCTCCCACCAAAGTTGAAAGATCCAGGTAGCTTCACTATCCCATGCATTATTGGCAACTCCTACTTTGACAAAGCCTTGTGTGATCTTGGAGCAAGCATCAATCTTATGCCATACTCAGTTTTCAAAAAGCTAGGGCTAGAGAGTGCAAGCCAACTAGTGTATCATTACAATTGGCTGATAGGAGCATCACATATCCAAGGGGAATAGTTGAGGATGTGCTGGTCAAGGTTGATAAGTTCATTTTTCCGGCTGATTTCATCATTCTTGATATGGAGAAGACAAGAGATATCTCTAATTTTGGGTCGACCTTTCTTGCTACGGGAAGCTTTAATCGATGACATAAGGAAATGACACTCAGGGCCATGGATCAGCAAGTTACAATATGTTTTCAGAGCTATCAAGCACCCATATGGTGGCAACACTTGCTTCCATGTGGATATCATTGATTAGCTAGTGGATGAGTGCAGAAATAACTTCAAGGATAAGTTCAGACAAAGCTGTAAGAGCATTCCAAGGATGAAAAGGAGCAGATGAGTGGATATGAGCAACATGTTCTTTCATTAGAGTGGAGTGAAGATGAGGATGACCAAGACATTAAACATGAGTCAAAGGAAGATGAGATAGAAGAAGAGAGTGACTTGTTAGACCTATAAAGAGTGGTTCAGCTGATAAAGTGATTGAAATTGATGAAGACAAAGTCATAGATGAGTCATAGATGAGTCACAAATGAATGAGGAAGCTGTAGGATTTTGGTTGAGGCCTTCCAGATTTGAAGAGTAGCACTGAGAGACCGGTTCCATCCATACAAGAACCACCTAAACTTGAGTTGAAGCAACTCCCTGTTCATCTCAAGTATGCTTTCTTGGTGAAAAAGAGGCACTCCCTGTTATCATTTCAACAGAGTTGTCACCTGAGCAAGAAAAGAATTGATTGAAGTTCTTAGAAGCATAAGAGGCTATTGGATGGACCATTGCAGACATACAGGGGATCCATCCATCGGTTTGCTTGCATAGAATCTTGATGGAAGCCGAATGCAAACCCACGGTTCAGCACAAAGAAGACTCAATCCCACATTGAAAGAAGTGGTAAAAAAGGAGATATTAAGCTTTTGGATGCCGAATCATTTATCCTATCTCCGATAGCAAGGGTGAGTCCAATTCAAGTGGTACCAAAGAAAGGTGGAATGACAGTTATCAAGAATCAAAAAGATGAGTTGATACCTATAGGACCGTGACTGGATGGATGGTGTGCATATTATCGCAAATTGAATGATGCCACTGAAAAGATCATTTTCCCTACCCTTCATGGACCAGATGCTTGAGAGGCTGGCGGGCATGAGTATTATTTCTTTCTTGATGGATACTCAGGCTATAATCAAATACCCATTGCCCTAGAGGATTAGGAGAAAACCACTTTCACCTGTCCTTATGGCACTTTTGCATTTAGGCGCATGCCTTTTGGTCTATGTAACGCACCTGCCACTTTTCAAAGGTGTATGATGGCATTATTTTCTGACATGATAGAGAAATGCATTGAAGTTTTCATGGATGACTTCTCCGTGTTTGGAGCTTCATTTGAGAATTGTTTGGAAAATTTGTCATTCATGCTACAAAGATGTAAAGACACTCACCTAGTTTTGAACTGGGAAAGTGTCATTTTATGGTAAAAGGGATAGTGCTTGGCCACAAGATCTCAAAGAAAGGAATTGAAGTTGATAAGGCTAAAGTTGAAGTCATTGCAAAGCTTCCACCACCAGTGAATGTTAAAGGAGTTAGGAGTTTTCTTGGGCATGCAGGTTTTTACAGGAGGTTCATCAAGGATTTTTCCAAGATCACTCGACCTCTTTGTACTTTGTTAGAAAAAGATACTCCTTTTGCCTTTGATGATTCTTGTCTTCATGCATTTGAAGTGTTGAAAGAAAAACTCACCACAACACCTGTTATTGTTGCTCCTGATTGGTCTTTGCCATTTGAGCTCATGTGTGATGCCAATGACATGGCAGTTGGTGCAGTACTCGACCAGAGAAAAAATCGGGTGTTCCAAGCATTTACTATGCAAGTAAGATGCTAAATGGTGCTCAACGCAATTATGCTACCACTGAGAAGGAATTTCTTGCTGTAGTATTTGCTTGTGATAAATTCAGGTTATATCTCATTGGTTCTAAGGTCACAGTTTACACCACCACTCTGCACTCAAGTACTTGTTAGCTAAATCAGATGCAAAACCTAGGCTCATAAGGTGGATCCTACTGTTACAGGAGTTTGATCTTGAAATTCGTGATAAGAAGGAACAAAAAACGTGGTAGCTGATCATCTTTCAAGAATTGTGAATGAGGAAGATGGATTACCTATCAATGAAGTCTTCCCAGATGAGTACCTGTATGCAGTTTCACTCAAGATCTACCTTGGTATGCAGATATCGTCAATTATTTGGTTAGTGGCATTCTTCCTTATCAAGTTTCCCATCACAAGAAGAGAAAGTTTTTGTCAGAAGTTAAGAAGTATTTTTGGGATGATCCTTATTTGTTTCGGAGTTGTGCTGACCAAATGATTAGGCGATGTGTACTTGAGCCTGAAGTAGCTGACATTCTGCACCATTGCCATAGTCGAGAAGCTGGTGGACATTTTGGACCCGAGTGAACAGTAGCTAAAGTGCTCCAATGTGGATTTTATTGGCCTACTTTATTCAAGGATTGTCGAGCTTTTGTGCTATCTTGTGATCAATGTCAACGTTCAGGAAATATTTCCAAGAAGCATGAAATGCCACAACATGGAATCTTAGTTGTGGAAATTTTTGATGTTTGGGGAATTGATTTCATGGGACCATTCCCATCATCATGTGGTAATAAGTATATCCTTGTGGCTGTGGATTATGTATCAAAATGGGTAGAAGCGGTTGCTCTCCCAACAAATGACGCCAAAGGAGTACTTAGATTCTTGAAGAAGAACATTTTTACTAGATATGGGACACCGCGAGCTATCATCAGTGATGGTGGTTCTCACTTTTGCTACAAATAGTTTGATCAATTACTTATCAAGTATGGAGTGAGACATAAAGTGGCCACACCTTATCACCCCTAAACAAGTGGTCAAGTAGAGCTATTTAATAGAGAGCTAAAGCGAATTTTGGAGAAAATGTGAATACTTCAAGAAAAGATTGGTTGCTTAAGCTCGATGATGCACTCTGGGCTACGAACTGCTTACAAGAGTCCAATTGGTATGTCTCCATATCGCATGCTGTATGGCAAAGCTTGTCACCTTCCGTTGAGTTGGAGCATAAAACCTATTGGGCATCAAGTTCTTAAACTTTGATAGGCAAGCTGCTGGAAGCCATAGGTTAATCCAATTGAATGAGCTTGATGAGTTTAGAAATGAAGCATTTGAGAATGTCGAATTTACAAGGAGAAAACCAAGATGTGGCATGACAGGAAGATCCTTCATAGAGAGTTCAAGGAAGGGAGAAAGTTTTACTTTATAGCTCTCGATTGAAGCTCTTCCCAGGTAAGCTTAGGTCCAGATGGTCAGGACCATTCATAGTCACAAAAGTGCTTCCATATGGTGCAGTTGAGATTAAAAGAGACAATGGAAGACCATTTTTGGTCAATGGCCATCAGTTGAAGCATTTCTTTGAAGGGACAGCTCATGAGGAGCATGAAACCGACCTGGTTCTCCAGATCCAAAAAGAGACTAAGGACGATGAAAGTCTGGCTGAGGACTATAAACTAAGCGCTTGTGGGAGGCAACCCACCATTAGTTAATTCTTTTTGGGAGCAATTCTTTTGGTTGATGTTTTTGTATATCACATGCTCATACTTTATATTATAGTTATATTTCTTTAATTACCCCAAATTTTTGTACATGATACTCTCATAGTCTTCTTTTGTTGTTACAGGACTATTTGAGAAGGAATCTGGATGTTCCCATGTGTGATGATGATGGTAGGGCAGATTTTTGAACTTGTGGAGCATGGACTTCAAAAAAAAAAAAGGATTGGACACATTCAATTTATCAACCTATACCCCAGGAAGTCACGTTCTAACTCCTTCCATCTTCTTTAAACAATGAGGACATTGTTTATCTATAAGTTGGGGGTGGATTTGTATCATTTTAGTTGGGGGTTGTGAGGTTAATGATGAGTTATGAGGCTGATTTATGTTCAGTTGTGCTGGGATTTTTATGTTGGATTGATGAGTGGAGTTTGATTGTTGTAGCTATGGTGATGGTGGTTGTTGCTTGCTGTCAATTTATGACTCCTGGGTTGATCTATTCTGCTCATTTGCATTTGCATTAGTTAGCATACTAACATGTTTGCATGATGATCCTTGAAGTTAAAATGAAAAAAGTTGCAATTGATTCACTCTATTATCAAAATTCATTTCATTAAGCACCTAATTTTTTCTGAAAAATGGAAATTAGTTGTGTTCCTTAATATATAGAGCAATTTTGGTCAAAATTTTTCGAGTATTGTGCCTTTTGAGCTTGATCATGAGTTGGACACTTTTCACTTTTCTAGAGTTGAACCATTAAATTGTTGCTCTATTTAGTTACTCTTCATTTAGCTTAAGATTCAATGACTTGAGATTGAGAAAACATCATTGATTATAGATTAGACTTTTGCATTTTTAAGCTAACAAGAATGTATCCAAATTTTTTGAAGTTCTTGAGTACAATATGACTGTGTAAAGATTGCAAAGTTTAAGCTTACTATGAAAGCTTTCTTGGTTCACAAAAAAAAAAAAAGAAGAAAATAAAAAGAGACGGATGACTAGTGGGAGCTACCTAAAAGTACATCAAACAAATGAACAAATTGTAAAAGCTCCCAGCCATACCGGTAAAAGGTGAGGAATAAAAAGCTCCCCTCTAAAGTAAACTAATACAAAAATTGGGGATGCATGTGAGTTTAAAAAAAAAAGGGGAAAATAGAAATGAGCCAAGATAAGCAAAGTAAATAAAAGACTTGTAATTTTGTATTCTTTACTTGATTATATTGTGTTTGAGATATGGATGAGGAATGTATACATGCTATGTCTAGTGTACAAAGTGTAAAAGCCTCTTCTTTAGTGGATGGATGTTACACTTAGCCTTGAGAAAATGAATCTTAATCTAAATGGAATTGTTCAACCTTATTGAGTGATTTAATGAATGGTTCAAGTCTTTTATAGGTGAATCATGTACATGTTGATTGATTGGGTACAAAGAGTACAAGAAAGGAGATTGCGCACGTTCCATTTTGGTTTAAAGAATGCAACTAATTCCATTGAGCTTGAAAGAGTGGAGTGAATATGGAATTAATGTTGATAATGGCTTGTTTTGTGTATATGCTTTCCTTATATGTGCCTACACTTTGAACTTGATATTTAGGATTGCTTGAGGACAAGCAATGAGCTAAGTTGGGGGTAGTTGATAGATGTGTATTTTTACACATTTATCCTACTCGAAATAGCACTATTATAGTCAAATATTTAAGAGTTTAATGTGAATATTGTTTAAAATAATGATTTATAAACTCTTTGAATCAATTGCATTAATTTGAAAAAGGATCAATTTTTCCCATAAATCATGTGTTTTGTTGCAAGATAGAAAATGAACTATCTTTTAGTCTTTAGCTTTTATTTTTATTTAAGAAATATATAAGTTTTTTTTTCCTTATTTTTTTTATAGATATGAATGCATTTTCTTTTTATTTATAGAAAAGTTATTATTATTATTATTACTACGCATAGATATATATATATATTGTATACTTTCAGTTATATATATTAATATCCTAAGTACTCCAGCAGCAGCAACAGCACTCCAGTAGCAACAGCAGCACTCCACGCAGCAGCAACAGCACTCCAGGCAGCAGCAGCAGCACTCCACGCAACAGACAACAGCAGCAGCAGCAGCCCATAATCCGAGCTCCATTCCACTGTCACAGCCACATCTCCATGCAGCAAAACGATAATTCCAGCAGCTCTCCATTCGACAGAGCAGTCCACAGCAAAGGTCCTAGCTGACAGATGCAAGTTTGATCTCATCCAAACTAAGCTGGAATCCTAATTTGTTCTGATCTCAGCAAATACAATATAATCCAACTTGGTTATTTCACCGAGCTCCATTGCACCTGTCCATCATCAATCACATTTAAATCAGAAGGAGGGCCCACCATATTGACTATTACACTTACCCTCTGCATTATTCACAGCTAATGGGGGCCACTTGCCATACCCATTTTCCTACTCTGCTAATCTTCTCCTGACAATTCAATCTGTTCACTTTAAAAAAAAAAAAAAAAAAGGAAACATGGGCCCCACTTCAAATGGCACACAGAAGAAATCACGAAGGGATTTACCCTTGTTTTTTAGGGGTATAAATAGTTTTTCGAAGAGAACGGGAAGAGGATTTTTTTTTTTTTGTACAGAACACTTCCAGTAAAATATTTAGATTTTCCTTTTTACTACCAAAGATGTATTTTATTTTTAGCGGGCACTAAAACCCTTTGTCCTTGTAACTCTACGGGGTGTTCTTTGGGATCATAAACACCAAGCTATGCCGATTATTTCGGATGTTCGGGATCAAAACCCCGATGAAGTATTGTTCTTCAAAGGTGTTTTCTTTCCTTTGTGCTTTTATCTGTTTAGCTTGGTTGTTGTTTATGTTTTTCTGATGTGCTGGAAATATTATTTATGGTTTTTGTATTGATGGATTCGATGAACTGATCGTGTATGATTTTTCTTGATGTTGTTTAATGAGTATTTGGGTATTTACCTATTGTTATTTGTTGTCTATTCTGATTTGTGTCTGGCCAACATAAACTAGATAGGTTAGATTTGAGAAACTCAAGAGGGAACAAAAAATCTGAACAAATGCATTTAGATGTTTTAGGACAGATTCGTCATAGGAATATGCGAGTTTTAATAAAACTCTTGAACTCACGATCTTAATGCAGTTAGAAATATATTTCGTAATACTTGACGGTAATTGATTTATATTTTTAACTAGAGTAGTCAATTTGGTGTGAGCGAATTTTCTACTAAACCGATGATTATGGATAAATATCCTTGATTGGACTTTTTATGCTATAATTAGAATTTTCACTACTCCGGAAGGTGAGTGAATTCTAGTGAGTTTGGTTAAATCCCACATAATCAACTTCGTCATCATTTTCAATCATCGCATCATTTCATATGAGAATATATTTGCATTCCCTATCATTTTTAATGCATCCTAAGATCCCAAGAATCCCGTTAGTGTTACTAGGACATTTGGTTCATGTGTTCATTTTTTTTATTTATTTATTTTTTATCTTCAAAATTATTAGCTTAGATTAAAGAGAAATTTAGTAATCTGGTACTTAGCTATCATCTTTCCCTTGGGACCGACCTTGTTTTCCTTCTCTGTACTACACTTACGACCGGTACATTTGCCGGTGTGTTTTCATTTCTCAATTGATTTTCAAAATAGTAAGTGTAGGTAAGTGACGTTTTCAATAGTGAAGATTTCAGGTATTTCAAATTATCATCAATTTTTTCTTATTAAAGAAATCACACATCAAAGGCTCGCGTTCACATATAAGGAACCATACTTTGAATTGAAATAGCTTAAGGAGACATACATAGCGATAAGAATATAAATCATAACAGTTATAACAAGATAAATCTATTACATGAGCTAAGGGGCATACCCCCATCAAAATATTAAGAGTCCATGGGTCCATAAAAGTCTCTTACATCAACTATTACATATATATAGATTAAGGAGATTCAATTAGAAATTTATGCCTACATCTAGGTCCCGACATCTTCAAAAAGCTCCTTAAGGTCTAAAAGCTGTACCTAAAGAAAGTGGCTTCTCAAAGATAGCCATAAATATTCATACTGCAGCAGGAAACTATAGGGGTATAAGTTTACGAGCTTAGTGAGTTTCACTTCCAAAATTAAATACTCAACAAAAGTATATACCTCAGGCAAGTTATATTAATAACCATATGAAATGCACAAGCACGTGAGCATACAATACATAAGACCTTCTAGAAATCTTATGTTGAATGGATTTACGTCCTCCATTCAGGGTTAGGTGTTTCAGGCCCAGACAATCATAGATTTCAAGTTTTCTCATTTATATTGTGATTAATACAGGTGCCCACCCACACACATTTTCAATTCTGGTCCTTATGCCGACATTCGAGTTTACAAACCCTTCGTTGCCCAGCTATTATACTTTCTTACCACAAATGTATAATAACCTATGCAATGTGACTCACATATGATATGCATGGCCAATTTGATTATAAGATCATGACATATTAATTTAACAATTTATGGGCGATCATAGATATGACATATACTTCAATTCTATACTAAATCATACAAGTATTTATAACAAGCTCATTTCGATATTCTTATCACCGATTCACCCAAGTAGAACTCATATACACACAATCAAATTTTTATCTTGCCCTAATTCTAATGCCACTAACATTGCAAGCATAATCACAAGCATATAATTTAAAGATAGTGAACTCACTTTACCATAGCGTGAAAATCCACTTAATCGTAATAGTCCTCGAGAAGGTTTAATCCGTCTCCCAAGTCTTCTAATCAAAAGAATAACTCTAATGATTATTTCTATGAAGTTTGAATGAACTTATAAATTCTATTCTAACAAGTTCGTCAAAATTCGTCTAAGAGGAAACTTCAACTTAAAACGGCCATAACTTGGTTGTTTTAACTTGAAATTTCGCATATTATATATCGATTTCTACCTATTCGACGAGAGCTATCTATTTCTAGAGTTATTTTCAAAAAACAAGGTCATTTGGTCCATGAACAGTAGGATACAGAATACTATATGAATTTCCTATTCCATAATTCAACTCCTAATTCAAACCAAATATCATACTAAAGCTTTGATAGATACTTAGCTATCATTATATCTTGTAAGACTCTATTATATACATATATAACTCATTATCATGCATGATTCATGGGTGTTGGTAATTCTAATTTCTCATGTACTTAGATAATGTCAAATAGGATGTATAGGATATTATTTTTCCTAACTTTGTTTCTACCAAGTGCATCATGTATATGTGCAATACCTATAAGCTATTGTCATGAAGGTTATGAGATAAACTATATATATATATATTCTTAATGATATTGTACCAAGAATTCTTTTTGAAAAACTTTTTCTTTGCAAAAATTTTGAAATTTACTAGACTTAAGAAAAATATTTTTCTTCTTGTAAAATCACACTTGCTTTTATCAAAACTCAACCTTGATGACCTATATACCCAACACGTTCATTATTTTAATAAAAACCTTCATTTTAGGGTTAGAAAATAGATGTTTAAATAGGCGGTTTACCTAATTACGAATTTTACAAAATTTTTAAAGAATGAAAACATTGTTTAATCTTTTTTTTTTTTGAAACCATTCCTTGTTTTGAAACCCTTCATTTTTAATGTAAAATACACATTTTGAAGTTGAAAAATGGCTTTTCTAAATATAGTTCCTTTTTATCCGAATTTTCAAAAATCATTTTTGTTGAAACTAAAGTAGATCTTGAGCTTTCTAATATTTTCCTACTGTCATAATGCTATTACAAGTTATTTATATGCATAAAACAAAAGCCTAAGGCATTTATTAACTCAAAACAACTAGATCTAGTTTATTATACTAGTTATAAATACATAAACACTATGACTATTATGTGGATATGGCTAGATGATGAATACATGCACAAAACATTAATAATAACAACATATCTTAACAATAAAGCAAGTAATAGCAAAATAATCTTAAATAACAAGATCTACTACATTGTGATGGCAAGGATCTCATGTTCAAGTGTTTCCACCTCCCTAGCTTAAAGCTCATGGGGATTTTTGGGTGGAATCATACATGAACGATCTTGTCATCACATGTTTTTAAGATAATGAAGTGTGGATCTATTACCTATTTAGTGTTTGGATCAAGAAAACTTGAAGAAATCAAAAGTGTGTGTGTGGGTAGAGAGAGGGGGGCTCACAGTTTCTAGAGGAGAGGGAGAGAGAGTTTTGCAAAAAGAATTTCTAAAGAGAGAATGATGAAAGAAGAAAATGAAATGAAGTTGGCATAAAGGGGTTTATATAGAAAAGTGGATTAGGGTTTACTTTAATTTAACAAAAATAAAATAAAACAAATTTGGAGAGAGGGAGAGGGCACATGGGGTGCCGATTTGGTGAATAGGGAGAGAGAGAGATGTGTGTTGTATAAGTTTCAAACTTAATTTAAGTAATTTAACCAATTTAAGTAATAAAGTTGTATTGGAAAAGTAAATTGTAAGGAAAATGATGGAATTGTAGGAATAAGTTGGAAGGATGTAAGAAATAGGTTATGGGTAGTTGTACTTGATGAATAGTGTGAAAGAAATAAAAAAGTAGATTAGACATTTAAAGTACTGGTAGTAATGAAAATACGATAAAAAAGTTATAACTGTAACTTTTATAACCCGAAAAATTATATAACTAACATATTTGAAAATCTTATGAAATTATGAGTCTAATTGTATTAATATCATATATTTAATATCTCGAGGCTCAGGACATGCTTTTCAAAGTCTATATCCGATTGGGTTCGAAACGGGTCGAAAATTAACTGATCTAATCTTTTAAGCACCCTAATATTATTACAAACGAAACTATACTCTTTACTCATATTTCAACTTCTTGGTTTAGGAACGCGGGGTTGCCGGACCTAAACTGCTAGGGTTTTCTAGGAATTTGTTGACTTAAGATTTCCGGTTAACTTTCTGGTTTAAGGTTTGAACTTGATATTACCCTAAAAATTAGGATTTTACATATGAATAGTAAAAACAACAACATGTTCATGTTTTGTTCTTATACATGAAATTCCTATTTTATTATCTTGTTATTATGCTTTTATATATGTTGTTATTATTGTTAATATTATTTTTATTATCTAACTCTCTCTATATATATTGCTAAGTATATGTATATCTATAATTTTTAGAGCCTAATGCTCACTAACTCTTACTAACTTACTTTTATTATTCTTAACTCTTCTATTATTGCTTTTGCTTTTTCTTTTTTTTTTCGGGTAGTCTATTCTTAGTCCCGGGATGCCTTGATGAAGCTAAGGCTCCTAATACTTGACCGGGACACCTTGATAAAGCTAAGGTTCCTAATACTTTATATTATTACATTGCTTATTATTATTATCTTACTTCTTATCTTTTTCTTATATTTTCATCATTTTCATATTACATGCTCATATACATCCATCCTCATAATGATATTGTCTCAACAACATTTAAAGTGGAATTTTTCTTTAACAGAGGAACTTGAAATTGAAACTTTTTATTATGTAACTAGTCACTAAATAAAGAAACTTGTCAACAACAACTTAGAAAATGTATATTTACAAATTCTTCTCAAAGTTTTCCTAAGTGTCAACAAGGATAATTTTACCAAGGAAACAAAGAAAAATGAAACCAAACTCTCTTTATATTCATCAAGATTTTTTTATCACCCACTTAGGAAAAATTACTTTTACAACCTCTTTTCAAACCCACCAAGACTTTTCTTAAATAACAATAAAAATGATTTTTATCAAAGTAATTAACTAACAAAATAAACATTTTCTTTTATTATGATAAGTCACATAAAGTTTATTAAAACTCAATAATAAAAATTATTTGATAGATAAACTTTTCTCAAAAGTTTACTTGTAGGAATTTTTACCAACTCCATAATAAAAAGTAATAACTAAACTAAAGTTTTATAAGTTAAGATAAAATAAACTCACTAAATTACAAGCTCACTTAGAAAAAATAAAAGTTTGCGAAGGTTTCCAAATGATAAACTCATTTTCAAAGAAATAAAAGAATATAAACAGTAGAGGTTTAAAAAACAATAGATATTATCAAAAACTTAAGAAAATATTAAAACATGATTTCCTTCCACGTAAAATTGGTCAAAGAGTTAAAAGACCAAGTTTTAGAAATAAAGTTTATTTTTAAATAAGTTGGAAAATGAAAATATAAAAAGACTTGTTTATCAAAGTCATTTCTTTAAAAGAAAATATACACAACTCAAATTTATAAGCTATCAACAACTTAATAGAACTCTTGAAAACTTTATTTTTATCACTAAAAATAAAATTTGTAAAAGATCGAAGCTAAGAGAAAATTTATTTTAGAAAAGAAATTAGAATACAAAATAAGAATATAATTATAATAACCCAAGAAATTATGAAATTCTTTTAAAACACTTAAGAAAGAAATTGTTAAGACACAAGTCTTCAACATCGCAAGACATTGTTTTTCAAAATATAATCGTTGAGACAACACCATTAGAATCTTGCATACAATATGAATCTATATATATGTTATATATATATATTCAAAGAATTTTTCCAACTATACAAATATCTACATTTTGATACAAGTATCTTCGGATAAAGAAAAGTTTGCAAACTTGTGTTTTGAAAACTATAATTTTCGTAATGAATTGGTACCCTATGGTTTCAGAACCTAAAAAACCTTATATGACCAAAATAACATTAGAAATGGATAGATCTTTTTTGAATAGGTAGAAATTGATATGTAAATTCCAAGTTAAAATGAGCAAGTTATGACCATTTTAAGTTGGAATTTCATTCCATGCGATTTTGACGAATATAGTAAAATAAAATTAGACAGTTTAAGTAGAATTTCTACAAAATACTCATATTGGGTATTTTTTTTGTCAATGTGACGAAAAATACGAGATTTCTCTTCCTAAGGATTACTACGAGTAAGAAGATTGCGAAATGGACGAGTGAGTTATTCCTCTTAATTTCATTACTTGCTTATGCTTATTGAATAGTGACATTAGTATACTATGAAAAGTTAAAAATGGACATGTATGGGGAATTCAGGGATATGTATATATGTGATTCTATGCTTATATGATAAACAGAGAATTAAGAATATCACAACTTCAATTGTTTGTTCAATATTTTGTCTACTTGCTTATTTGTTTGCAAAATTGTTTGATTGCCCCTAAGAAACCTTAATAAGGTTTGACTTAAGAAAAATAAAACGTTCATGCATAACATCCATCGAGTCACATCTCTTTCGGAAGGCTGCTACTTCTATGCATATAGTTAGATTGGCTATTATCGTACCGGGACACGGGTCATGTTCCTTCATAGAGAATCTAAATCATTTGGGGAATACGACTCTAGGTTCAAAGCTGAGCCAACCGAACGCTTTGGGCTGATTCCTAGGGACTAGTAGTAGAAGGTCGCGAATCTTCATCAACAATTCCCTAACCATCGATACGGAGGGGTAAATCCGTTCTATATATGGCTTCCGGATAACTATATATATTTGTGTAATCACGTAATTGTTGCATAACATGCATAGCATATGCATGGAAATTTAATTGAATTTGTTTGAATTTATGGTACGAATGAAAAGGAATACCTTACTAAGCTACTTGTAGCTTATACCCTCATAGATTTTTGTTGAAATAGGTATACCCGTGGCTCTATTCAAGGACATGACGTTAAGAAAGTCATGGATGGATTTTAAACTCCTATAGAGGCAATGGGAACATAGGATGAAGTTATTTTGTAACTTCCTTATATATAATGTATGCTATATTAGTATTTTGGAGATTCCTGAAAGAATGTATTTATATTGATTTAGAGACAATAGCGGGGGTATGCCCCTAATATATGTAAACAATCATGTTTATGTTTTATAATAAGTATTCCCTTTGTCTTGTTACTTGATCGTTATCAATGTAAATTGTGCTACTCCGAGATGTGCCCTTGGTTGTGATGTATACCTTTTACATGATATGGAAAACTTTACATGACTAAGGTAGTCATTCATAGGCTTTAGTATTATATACGGTGGAATATCACGTTTAGGATATCTCTCGGGGCGTGAAAATCCTAATTCAATGATTACAAGTAATGTGTAATCTCTTTTAAATTAATGAATTATCAACTAAAAAAATCACCAAGTAGCACACGAGTACTTGATTCCCCATGCATAACTAGTTATATTTATATTAATATGTGTTCAACTATATTACAAGCACAAGCAAAGTGATAAGTTTAATGTTACCTACCTGTCATCTGAGTTAAGTCATGGCAAACTTCTAGGAAATCCAAAGATTAATCCATTCCTCCTATGAAAAAGAAATAATAAGCACTCGATACTTTTCGTAATATAGACATTCTATCAAATTTTAGTATTTTAACTCATTTTTAGTTCATTATCCTACACTTAGTTGAAATATAGAATTTTACTAAAAAAACTTGTTTTAGCAAACATACATTTGAAACAACATATTCTCTTTATTATTGAAAGGTTAACAAATTACAATTATATCTAAGCCATTTATAAGTTATTAAGTCTATTTTAACTTGGCTTAGTCCAATTGGTTAAACTTAACCTATCTAATTCATTTTAGTTTATCAAAGTGTATTAGGTTAAGCTGAGCTTAAATTTGTTAACTAATTTATTCTGTATCTAATATTCATATTAACTTAAGTCTATATTAATTTAATCTTAACCAAGTCAATTAGTCTTAATAAATCTAGTTCATTTCAATCCATTTAGGTTTATTAAGCTAAAATGAGTTTAGATTATTAACTAAGTTCATTTAGATATGGATATATTGTAGTTTGAATCAAATATATTTTAGGTCTTGATACTTTTAAAATTTCCAAAAACTCAAAACAAGAAAGTTATAGAGCTCTTTTTAAGTTTTTTGTAGCTTTTTGAATCACCTCAATACAAATTCAAATGAGAAAGTTATTATCAATTCAAGTTAGGTCGACAAGAAAAGAATGACAAGATGGCCTTGGCTCCATATGGAGTGTATCAAGGATAGTGGTGACCAGCAGTCCCCTTACTATGCCCCATTGGGTTTAGCAGGGGGCACAGTAGCTACCACGCCCTTTGCCACACCCTATATGGACCCAGATCACGTCCTTTGTTTCTTTTCTCCATTTTTGCTACTTGTTTTATTCACAAAACTCCACCTACAGCATCTTAGCAACATCATAAAAGTTTAAAACCATAACTCACAACATTTCTAAACTTGTTTTTATCACCATACATCATCAAACTCACTTCATCAAACCCCTCCTGAATTCATACATAAACTATATCTATTATTCATCAATTTTATCACAAACCTAATTTGTTTCTAGCATCAACTCAACATATATATGCATATGTAACAATCAAAAACAAAGAAAATATTCATACTTACTTGTTTGACAAATCTATCTAACTTGATCTTTGCTCCTCCTCCTCCTTCTAAGTTAACGTAACTTCTTCATACATGCTTCTCATCTTCCTTCTTGATTTCATATCCTATTTCTCCTTATGATCTTGTTGAAATTGGAGACTTGAGATTGATGGTTTGAGAGAATGAAGAGGAGATGAAGATGAAGAAAGGAAAGGGAGGAAATGTAGAAGGAAAGAAAGAGAAAAAGGAAGTGGGATTTTTTGAGAAGAAAAAGGGGAAATGAGTTTAAATATTGAAGATTTTTAAGGATAAATATAAGTAGGTATTTTAATTTAAGCTTTTTCGAATCATTATCTTAAGTATCGAAGATTATTAGAAAATAATTTGAAAATCTATATAATAGAAATTACTATCCTGAGTTACAAGTCTAGTTTCGTAGTTCAATTTATAAGAAATCGATATTTAGTTGGGTTTAGACGTAAGATCTGGTATTTTTAAACATGTAAATGAACTCGAAATTTATGAGGATTAAAGGAAAATGATTTAGGTTAAAATGGTTAAATTAGGACATTTTATAATATAGATTATTGAATCTTAGAAATTTGAATCATTTATAAGTTGAAAGAAAAAGAGGCTTAAATTGATAATTGCAAAGAATTAATAATTCCATTAAAGAAATAAACTAAGACTTAAGGTTTACAAATCTACTAAACACTTAAATTGAATTTTTCAAAGCTTAAAAGAAGTGAAAAATGAAAGAAAAGAGTTTAGTTTAAGTATTACAAAAGATGATCAAATTTGATTTTTTTGAAAAAGATGGTTAAAACAAATAGACTAATTGAAGGGAATATTTGAAAAATTTCAATTAATCTATTTACTAACTTGACTATGCCATTCTATCTAGCCATGCTATTTTGTTTACTTATTCTACTTAATTTATTTAATTAAACTATTTATGTTATATTTATAGGTTAAATTCGAATTCAAATTCAAAATTTTCTCATCTATGACACTATTTAATTATAGCAAATCTAACTAATCTAAACCAAAATTTTGGGATATTAAAACAAGATCTTTGTAATAGTTTACTTGCGTTAACCTTTCTTTAAGAGGATTATGCATATAAAAACACTTTCAAAAGGCCAATACTCAAAATAAATTAATGAAGGGGGTCCATTAGTGGGACTCATTTTAACCATGGATCAGCAATGTGATCCAATAAATTACATTTACATTCGACTCTCTAAATACCAAAACCTCTTGATGAGGTGGAGATAGTAGCGAACAATTACCTAGAGAAGTGAGACAGAAACTGGTCTATCACTGTTGGGTAATCTGAACTCCCTATCTTGAAGGAAACAAGATAACTTAAAGAAATTAGTACATTTAGTGCTGTGTTATGTCGCTTTTTGGCCAATTTCCTTCTGTAAAGCCCTCAAACGGGCTATTTTATATTTTAGATAGGTTTTATTTTTATTATAACTTTTTTTTAGACTTACAAGTTTTGTCCATCGTCTATGGCTTTTATTTGTATTTTCATTTACTCTATTTTAGGACCCTTTTAACTTTTGACCATTTTGGTTCTATTTATGGCACCTTTTAAGTTAACCTATATATTGTATGCCCGAGAGCATAGAACTCTCAGTTATCATATAAAAAATACAATATTAGAGCCGTCTTTACTCTCTTTCTCTCTAAATTCTTGAATTTCATATATTTATTCGAATTTGGATGCCAAATACCTAAAAATTCTCAAAATCAATTGGTATTTGAGGATCATACTCTAGCATTCTGCGTGAATCAATGATTTGTGATATACCTTAACTTTGTTATGCTACACCAAATTGGTATTAGAGCCAGGTTCGCTCTTGGTAACAATGGCATTTCAAAGACAAGCTAATCAACGTCGTGCTGCATTGGATGAGATTTACGATCGCGAAGATCTAGATTGAAGGATAAGGCAAATGATTGATCAATGACTGGATGCAGTGTTTGAATGTAGGTTGGATAAAGTTGTGGATAGATTGACAGAAAGAACAGGTGTGTTGATGGGGACCTAAAGAAATGAAAACCCTATATGAGAACAAAAGCCTAATTCGATGCCAGATTGGATGAGGCAAAGGATGACTCATCTCTTGATGAGGAGGATGAGCAACACGTTGAATTACCACATAGGTATGGTACACCTCGTGTAGAGGAAGATTTGAGGCATTAGGAGCTGGGTATGAGAATGGAAACACTAGAGTTCTATGGAAATCTGTAATCGAAGGAGTTTTTAGATTAGTTGGTCACAGTGGAAGAGATTATTGATTTTAAGAATTTCCCTGATGACAAATGAGTACAGTTGATGGCAACTCGAATCCACGATAGGGCCATAACATGGTGGAAACATATGAAATTGACTCGACTCAGATTAGGTAAATTGAAAATCACTTCATGGGAGAAGATGAAGAAGCACTTGCATTCTACGTTTTCATCCTACAATTTTCAATGCATCATGTACTAGAGATTGTAGAGTTTGAAATAGGGAAAGGTTAGTTGATGATTATACTTCTAAATTTTATCAACTAGTGGCTAGAAATGAGATTCAAGAGACAGATGACCAGTTAGTAGCAAGGTATATTGGAGGGTTGAGGGTGCAAATACAAGACACTATGAATTTATTTAGTCCTGTTAATGTTTTTTCTGCTCATCAGAGGGCTTCGATAGTAGAGAAATAATAAAGAAGATCAAATAGTGGGTTGTTGGGTAGTGGTGTAATTGTGAGTAGTGGTAGTGGGGTTAATCGTGCAGGTACTGGGGTTATAGGTAGTAGAGTTGTTGGTAGAAGTAGTGCTAGATAGTTTAATAAGCCTAGTGTTAATAGATTAAGTAGTAATGGAATAAAGTGTTTCAAATGTGGAGAGCTTGGTCATCGACAATCCGAGTGTAGGAAAGCAGAGAAAAAGGCACTGTTTGTTAATGAAAATGAGGAGGATGATGATGTTGTCTTTGAGGCTGGAGGGCATGGAGAACTTGTATTTGATACATAACACATGGAAGAAGAGATTCTCATAGGTAACGGTAGGGAGAATCTAGTGATCAAAAGTTCATGTATGACGCCAAGTGTAGTTGAAGAGGATTAGCTTAGAAACAATATTTTTTAATCCACCTGTACAATTCTAGGTAAGGTGTGTCGATTCATGATTGATTTGAGAAGCTATGAGGATATTGTTTCAGTTGAAATATCACACAAGCTGGGCATATAGTTGGAATAACATCCTAAACCTTATAAATTGGCCTAGTTAAAGAAAGAGGTGAGGTAAGTGTTTCCAAACGAGCATTGATAATGTTTTCCATTGGTTCCAAATATAATGACTCAGTCTGGTAAAATGTGGTCACAATGGATGTGTATCACTTGCTATTAGGAAGGCCCTAACAGTTTGATAGCAGTGTGAACCATAATAGAAGGGCCAATACTTATAGTTTTATATATAAGGGTGTGAAAGTTGTGTTGGTACCAAGTAGGGGTATTGCTGAGCTATAATCCTATGAAGGTAAGTACGAGTGCCAATATGTTATCTCTAGCAAAGTTTGAAGAGGAGATGCAGTAGACTAAAGTGATATTTGCTCTAGTGGGCAATGAGGTTACTGAGGACATAACAATGCTTGAGTTAGCAGCTATGGTTATAGAGGTGTTCTAATGTATTTCCTGAAGAGTTGCCTAATGGGTTACCTCCATTGAGAGACATTAAACACCAGATTGATATGGAGCCTGGTGCATCTCTTTTAAATAGGCCACATTACCGAATGAGTCTTATAGAGCAAGAAGAATTGAGGAGGCAGGTAGAAGAGTTGCATTCGAAGGGTTTCATTAAGCAGAGTTTGAGCCCATGTGTAGTTCCAACTCTTCTAACCCCTAAGAAGGATGGCTCCTAGTGCATATGTGTAGTCAACTAGGTGGTGCTAAGGTATTTTCAATTATAGACCTAAAAGCAATTACCACCAGATTCGCATTCAAGTTGGTGATGAGTGGAAGATTGCCTTTAAGACAAGAGAGGGGTTATATGAGTGGCTAGCTATACCATTTGGATTATCTAATGCACCCAGTACATTTATGTGGATCATGAACCAAGTTATGAGGAATTTCATCAGCAAGTATGTTGTTATATACTTTGATGACATAGTGGCATATAGTGCTAATCCAGAGTAGCACTTCCATCACTTAAGGGAGGTCTTTACTGTTTTGCATAGAAAGAAGCTCCTTGCTGCCAAAAAGTGTGCCCTCATGACTTCAAAGGTACTCTTTTTGCTATGTAATTTCTATTGAGGGTTTGCAAGTTGAATGAATCCAAAGTAGAATCAATTAGATAGTGGCCCAGTCCCAACATTAATTGAGATCAAAAGCTTCCATGGTTTTGCCTCATTCTACATAAGGTTTATTCCACATTTTAGCAATATTATGGTTCCCATCACTGACTGTATGAAAGTAAGGAAGTTTATATGTACTGATAAGGCAGAATAGACATTTGAGCAGATTAAGAAGTGTTTAACGGTAGCCCTAATTCTAGTGCTACCTGATTTCCACCAACCATTTGAGCTATATGTTGATTCCTTGAAGGTAGGAATTAAAGTAGTTCTTAGTCAATATAGGAAGCTAATTTCTTTTTATAGTGAGAAGCTGACAAGGGCAATGTTAAGGCATAGCACATATGATGTTGAATTCTATGCCATAGTGCAAGCCATGAAACATTGGAGTCACTATTTGTTTCACAAAGAATTCATCCTGCATACTGACCACGAGGCTCTAAAGCACTTACATAGCCAGGATAAGGTATCAGCAAAGCATGCATCATCGGTGGCATATCTAGAGCGTTTCACTTTTGTGGTGAAGCACAAAAGTGGAATCACCAACAAGGTTACTGATGCACTAAGTCGGTGTATGAGTCTGTTGAATAGAATGACTGTTGAGGTAACGGGTTTTAACTTTTTCTCTTAGTTTCTCAAAGATGATCCTTCCTTTTTCCAATATACTTGCAAGAGTCAGAGATTGTGAGAGAACAGAATATGTGCTACAAGATGGTTTTCTCTTTAGGGGAAATCAATTGTGCATCCCATACTGCACTTTAAGTGATCAGATCATTCAAGAATTGCATGATGAAGGGCATGTGGGAAGAGACAGGATCTTATAATTGATACAGGCATCCTACTTCTGGCCAACTATTCGCAAAGAAGTTGAGTGTTATGTGCAGTGATGTAGAACTTGCAAGTGTCTAAGGGGGCAGCTATAAATGTGGGTTATACATGCTACTTTCAATTCCTTTACAACCTTAGGTTGATGTGAGCATAGACTTTGTGATGGGATTTTCAAGGATACCATGAGGTAATAACTCCATCTTTGTAGTTTTTGATAGATTTTCCAAAATGTTTCACTTCATATCCTGTAAGAAGACTACATACGATGTGCGTGTGTACAATTGTACTTTCTAGAGGTGTACCGCTTACAGGGATTACCTTCCAATATTGTTTCCGATAGAGATACCAGATTCCTCAGCCACTTTTGGCATAGTTTGTATAAGATGGTCAATACCCATTTGAACTTTAGTAGTGCTTACCATCCTCAACACTAATAAGCAAACTGAAGTAGTGAACATGGCTTTGGGTAATGTGCTGAGGAGTCTAGTGGGTGATCATGTGAAGAGTTGGGACCAGAAGTTGAGTCAAGCAGAGTTCGCACACAACCATGCAATCAATCACAACACAGGTTTCAGTCCTTTTCAGGTGGTGTACTCTGTCATTCCCCATTGGCTACTTGATTTGCTACCAATGCCTGACAAGACTAGAATTCATGGAAAGGTAGAAGATTTTGTCCATAGTCTGTAGGAGATTCACAAAATTGTTGAGAAAAATTTAGAAAAGACTGTAGGTAAATACAAAGAAGTTACTGATAAGAAGATGTTGCATGTGAAGTTTGATGTAAGAAATTATGTTTGAGCTGTCCTAACCAAAGATAGGTTTTTGTTGGTGAATACAATAAATTGTCAGCTAAGAAGATTAGACTAGTGGAGATCATAGACGAGATCAACCTAAATGCATACAGCTTGAAGCTACCTAGCCCTATTCAAACTGCTGATGTATTTAATGTGAAGCATCTCATTCTATACACTAGTGATAACCTAGACAAAGACAATTCGAGGGTGAATTTTATCTACCCAGGGGAGGATGATGAGGTGGAGATAGTGGTGAACAAGTACCTAGAGAAGTGAGACAGAAACTAGTCTATCACTATTGGGTAATCTAAAGATCCTATCTTGAAGAAAACGAGCTAACTCAAAGAAGTTAGTACCTTTGGTGCTGAGGTATGTTGCTTTTTGGCCAAATTCATTCATTTAGGGCCTCAAATGAGCATTTTTTATATTTTAGGGAGGTTTTATTTTCATTATAACTTTTTTATAGACTTATCCATTTTGCATGTCGTCTGAGGTGTTTTACTTGTCTTTTTATGTACTCCGTTTCAGGACCCTTTTAATTTTTGACAGTTTCAGTTCTATTTATGGCAACTTTTAAGGTAGATTGTATGCCTTATGGTACAAAACTCTCAGTTATCATATTAGAATTGCAATATTAGATCCTTCTTTGCTTTTTTTCTCCTAAAATTCTTGAATTTTAAAACGAGTATATATATATAATTATAATTTTGTTGTGAATTTGCTACCTTAAAGAATCAAACAAGTACTAGGAGTTAATAACACAACCCTTCTTATCAATAATAATGTAGTTTAATGTTTGATAAATCTTTTACCTTTTACACACTCACTTGAATCCCTTAAGAGAGCTTGCTCCTCCTTTTTCTTTTCATCTCTCTTGATCATCTCTTTATTTGGCATTTGACATCACTTCTCTAAGGCTACAGGAAGTGCAAGATATATATTGCATGCACGTAACTATTATGATCTAGATCTAGCACCCATATACATGGCTATAAAGAGTTGAACTGTTCACAAGCTACACAACTTATCTCACTTTAAATGGACTCAACTCAAGGATGATTTACTCATGAGTCAAACTTGAGCTTAAAATAAAGCTCATCTATTTAAACAAACTGAACCCAAGCTTTGTTTAGGCTCACTAGTTAGCTCGATTAAGTTCATGAGTTATACATGATATATATCATATAATTAAAATAAAAAATATATAATTAATAAATGCCAAATCTTTATTTACTATCGATTCATTTATATATCTATATATTTATTTTATATATTTAATATTTTAGATTTCACTTTAGCTCTATTCTATGGTTACACAAGCTCACAAGCTGCGTGTGCTACTTCAGCATGAGTTTGGTTTGATCCAATCTTGATTTTTTAATTTAGTTGTGCTCAAACTCAAAATAGAACTAATTTATATATACAATTTGAGTTTGAACCAACAAATGAAGGTCATTAAAAGTTTGACATGGACCAAACTCAATAATTTTATAAATAAGCTAAACTTGAACCTTTAAAAGTTCTACACAACTCGATTTGTTTATATCCTTATCTACAAATGATTTATTTTTTTTAAATAGAAAATAATTTTCAAGACCAGTCTAGCAAGTATATTATCTCTCGGAAAGTGAATCTTTTATTAGAATTTCATTTGATTTGATCTATAAATTATATTGATAAATAAAAAAATAAAAGAAAAAAAACTCTATTAGAAAGCTAACTCAAAATACTTGCTTAAAAAATATAAAAATATAAAAATTAAATAATTTATATGATTTGATTTATAAATTTTACGAATACTTTTATATAAAAGGTCAACATGATATATTTATTATAATACAATGACGACATTTTATCTAAGTACAATTATATTTTACATAAAATCCATAGTAAAAAGCAACAAGTTTTTACAAAACTTTTTTATAAACATAGCTTAACGGAAATTCTATGATCTCGTACTTATTTTTTCTTTGTTAAATAACTTATCCCATAATATATTAAACAACCCAGATCTATATCCAATTATGATAGAACAATTAAAATATCTTTTATAGTAGCTTCTATTGCTAGTTGATTATAATGGGATAAATGAATCTGTGATGGACTGTAGAGATTCCTTAACTAACACATGAAAACACGCTATTTTAAGGTAATAATAGGTTGTGTATTTGGTCCTAATCATACCGAACCTTGTAAATAACAACTGTAAAATTGAGACTATAGCCACTATGCAGCACAAAAAACTATCTTATCATCTATAGTTCGGAAAACCAACAAGCAATAGAGTACTTCTATAAACCTTTTTAAAATTTTATGACATTTTTATAAGGATAGATGTTGAATTTGGTATCTAAAGTTATACGAAAATTTAAATTTGATGTCTAAATTTTAAAATGATTAATTAGTACTTAACTAGACTTTTTATAACTATTTTTACTACTTTCCTATCTTTGTTTGCTTTGTCTGTAGACATAAAAAAGATAGTTTATCATTGAATTTTTATTATCTTCTATAATGTTGTTTAGCACTGATAGATTGACCCATTTCACGTCAACAAACAAAACAAACAATATTAAGTGGGACAATAAAAATAGCTTAAAAAAAGATTGATTGGGTATTAAAATAACTATTTTGAAATTAAGGTATCAAATTAAATTTTAATGACAAGTTCTGGTACCAAATTTGATTATTTTCCTTTTTATAATGCCAAACTTTTTAGGTAAAGTTAGCAACAGTCTGTTAATTTCATTTTTCACGTATTTTTTAACTTATACATTATCGAATATGGTAGCTTTAGCAATTTAAATACATATTTTTCAATCTTCTATATCTCATTCAGGCATGCATTATGAATATAATAATGTAATTCCAAACAATTTAAGCACATAACACTAATACAAAATTGTAGTCTATTGTAAAATAAATAGCAGTATCAAATTCATTGCAGTACTTTTATCAACATAAGGACGTCGAATTGAAACATAATACAACGAAATAAGCTAAGCTTCACTCGGACATAATCATTCTTCTTCACTTAACGTTTGCAACATTTTTGCAGTGATACAACTTGTCTCTTTGCTTCTGATTAATATCCACAACCTCTTCCATTCTTTGTATGCGGTGGTTATTATTATTATTTATTGATTCAACTGTTGTTCTATTGTCTTATTGATGAAATTTCATTTTTACTGGGGGAAAAAAAAAACCTGTCTGATACCCTGGGGATAGGAGAAGGAAAAGAAAAGAAAAGAAAGTCTAGTATGCATATCTACCCTTTTAATTTAAAAAACATGGACTTATCGGCAAAATACAGATAGAAAGTGATTTGTGTTAAATTGATGAAAGTATATTTTACGTTTATAATTACGCGCTGTCAATGGGTTATCTAGGTTAAATGTTACTTAAATATCTATATATATATATATATATTTATATATATATTGTTGCAGCTTGTTCGAAAAGGATACTAAAATCTACATCTCCTGGATTTGTTTTTCTTAATTTTCTTTTAATTTATGACTCTTTTTCCTAATAGCCGAACCACAGATATTTGGGTGAAGGAAAAAAAAAATATTTAAAAACTAAAAATAAGGCCACTCAGGGAAAAAAAAACTATGGTTGTCGGAATCGTGTTCAACAATAAATACATCACTTGTAACAAATACCTATTGTGCTGTTGTAGTTAGCACATATGATATCTTTTCCTATTATATTTTATTTAACTATTTTAAAATTCTGTCTTGACAGGATTTTAATGTAACAATAAAATCATGTATTTCGGTTCATTTTTAAATAGTATCTTGAAGACACAATTTTCAAGCACTTTTTTTTTTTTCCCCTTCCCTTATGGCCCTATTTTTGGACTTTTTTTTAAACATGTCTTTTTCCCCTTATCCTAGATATTTTCATAATTAGACTTTATTTTTGTGAAACATATGATGAAAATTCAAAAATATAAAATTAGATTTTTTTCAATATATTAAATAATTTTTATAGACATTTTCTCTTCAAATATGTAGAGCTTACTTTTGAGTTTTCATACCTCATCCAACACCTTCATTATAATTATAAAATCGAAATAGATAATAATAGATATGATAACTTTCCAAACGGTAGATTTTGAAGAGAGAAGCTTCTACGGTCCTGTCAATGAGACCATCCAATTGGCCATTGAATCATTAAAATAAATATAGTAATTATAATATTAATTATTTTAGTGGTTCGATTATGATTATGTATGGTGTGATTCGTTGGATAGTGACGGGACTGGTCCCATCAAAATTAATAATAAAACCATATAATTTCCCTTCAAAGAGATACGAACTAAACACATTACAAATGAAATCCATTAAAAAAGGATTCAAATCGATAATTGCACTAAAATCATGCGATATCCAAATAAAACAAAACTCCCAACTAAAATAAAAGATAAATAGGTAAAAATTATATTACAACTTTATTATATTCCTTGATATAAAAATTACATTACAATCTTATTTTATTTAATGAAATAAATAATAGCTAGGATCATGTATTTAGCGGCTAAATGGGACAAAAAGAATTGCACTTATACCCAAAATATTGCTGCATCAATCAATATTAACACAAGGAATTTTTGGGGTGTACTTCATTACATTTTACCGAAGAATTTTAAATCGTGGGAAACTTTAATTAATATAATCGGATATAATAAAATTCCTTGCAAAATAGTAATCCAAGACTAATATTTTTGTGCAATTGCAAGGTATTTAAATAATTATAGTAAAATCCCATTTACGTTTCATTTATGTAGATGTAATATCGTTTTCTTCCTCCTTTTCGTCTTCGTTTTCGTCTTCTCATATTAATAGTCCAGATCGCCATCGACTCCTTAAAGCAATGCACTCGAGTCAAGGTCAATGATGAATACATGTTGTCTTTAGAATCCAGCATGTCATCCAAATCCGTCTTTCTTGGAGGTTGTATAATTATTGTGGAAAAACGGGTCCAAAACCAAAAGTGGGGCAAGCAACTTGTATTAGGCCCCCACTCCCCCGCCCTTTCTTTTTCTAAATTAAATAAACGCAAATGGGTTTGAAATTGATAATGAGATTAATATCTTCGGAACCTAAGAATCAATTTCAAACACATGCGGAAAGTGACCAAACCTGTTACATAATTAGCATTTTCAGTAACAATATTGCAATATGCAATAACATTAGATAAAGAGTATTAATGTTCTAAACCTTCGACGGATAGATACAACTAGGTATTCCACTTGTGCTTGATAGAATTGCATACGGTCAGTCATGACATTGCTTTCTCTGATGTATGTCTTTTACCAGCCTTATTCCTAGGATAAAATCCTATCAAGTAGACTAAAGAATATGTTTGGATGGTCTATATTTTATTTGTATCTGTATTTATATCGAAATAATAGGTGTAAATATATTTGATTTGCATTTATATTTTATTATATTTCATCTATTTGATTTTTTCATGACAACCGTTAACTGTTTTTTATGTGTATCTATTTTTTTTATAAACAATTTGTTAAAGGAAATTGAAAAAAAAAGAATCTATCATTTGCCCCAAAATGATATCCAAATGGACTCTAAACTAAATCCCATCGTATCTTTTTTGCCTCCATTATTCCTTTTATTGATCGTAGTGGCCTCATACAGATGATTAAAAGCCCCATTTCATTGGTGAGGGGAAGACACCATAACTCTCCGTTGATGTGGCCACACTTGCATTTCCCATAAAAATCTACGACCATAGCCTCTTCACTCTTGAATTAAGGCTCGAACACTTTGACATAGCATGATAGCGTTGAAATAACATAAATCAATAACAATAATTGATTTCAAACATAAAACTTACAAAAAGATTGCAACTTTACTGAGAGAAATCTCAATTAGGGTTTCAACTATGTTATAAAATGTTCTAAAAATCAAAGATAGGGTTCCCAAGACTATATATATGAATACACAAAGTCGTAAAACGACATAATGATAATTAACTAGGATAAATAAAAGTTGGATCAAGGCTGACGGCTCTAGAACATTGTCTTCGAGCGGCCTATAATGTACGACAACAATTCTGGGATATATGCAGGTGGCATTAAGCCGGCGTTGCCTTTCTATAGAAAATTTCCACGCTCATAACGTGACCTGTGGTACAAGCTGGGCGTTTGTCTTCCATCTTATGACAGCTCAAGGACGACGAGCTTCATGTCAATGCTGGTGGCATTAGATTAAAGCTGGTAGCATATGACCAGCTTTCCTTGCTTCTTTGTTCCTCTGCTGCTTGAGCTACTTCTTGAATGATTCCATCTTGCTCATGTATGTATTAGCTATCTCATCTGCATCATACTTTTTCTTGAGTGGCCTAAGTTATCTTCTCTCCCGACTTCATCCTCTAGACCTCAAACTCCAAAGCATAGACTTTCTTAGAAAAAATTCTCTAGCTACAGAACTTTTACCCTAACATCAGCCTATGCCTTGGATAATTGGCATCTCAATTGATAAGCTTAGAAGTACTATCACTAGGATACCAAAAAATACCAACAAACAACGAAAAAATAAAAACCCTAATTTCAAGAAGAAAGTTAGGGTTTTGTTTAATTAGATAAAGAAATCTTCGCTTACAAGATATTACCCATAAAAAAGACAAGATTTTAATGATAAATGTGAGTAATTTATACTACACAAAAAGATTCACTCGTGTTTACACTTGTTGCAATTAATACAATTTATAGAGTAAACACTCCAAAAGAAGTTTATTGAATATCAAAGTCATAATAATGACTCTATCACAAGACTATGACTATTTATCGAAGTCCCAAAAAGCTAATGAAAACATCTATAATAATAAAATAAAAAAAACTCAAAAAATAAAATAAAAAAGTGAATTTCATTGTACAAGACCACCAACACGGGTTGTGTACATGCCCATGTAGTCTTACTCAACCTCCATCATGGATCATATTTGTGCCCATTTACTTTACAATGCATGAAGAAAACTTATGAAACTAGCTTCAATATGGTCCCAAACACAAGTCGTGTTCTCCAATTGTGTTGAGCACCAAATACTCCTCTTTCCACTTTTTTTCCAATTCAACACAACCTCAAACATAATCTATGCAACCACTTATGTTGACCTATTTTCCTTTACATTTGCTTTTGTTCTCAACATAACTTCCTAACACAAGTTGTGTTGAAACTTGTGTTAGATACAAACTTTCAAAAAATCTCCAAAACCCTTGAAATCCATCCCCAGTACTTGAATAAATCTTTATCTTTGTCTTGGCATGCTTTATAAGCATTCAAGTGATAGATTCTGTGGTAATGTTGATTTGCTCTCAAATCTATAAGATAGAAGGTCTCCACACACTAATATGCATAAAAAATCAATTAAACAATCTTCAAGCAAATTGACAGTACTTGTAAAAGAATGTTAATGGTATAAAGAAAAGTGTTTTCCTCACAAGTTTCTCTAAACTCTTTCAATGCTCTAGTTTTTCTTTTGCACTCATATTTGAAGTGTTTAGCCCTCACTACCGCATATGTTTCCTTCATAAGCAACTCATTCACTTTCTTGGCGTTAATGGAGATTAATGTAAAGATTTAGTCCAAGTCATTTCTAGTATGTAGTAAAACAAGAATCATCCATTCTACTTTTTCCTGATCTCCTAAATTAGAATCTATCCATTTTACACCAACTATGACACAACAAACATCACATTTTGGTGATATTGCAACTAATTTCAATGACAAAAACTCCTCTCCAACCAACAAATGTTATGCCATCTTTAATCACAAAACTCATACCATTGCCATAGACATTATTCCCATTATCAAGAGGATATAAATTTTCAAATATACCCTAAAATTACATCCCATACAAACACATCAAAATCCCCTTTACACTACTAGTGCTAATGCCATTGTCAACACAATGTATCATTCTTTCAATGAATAGGTAGCAATCAAAATAAGCTAATAGAAGAGTCTCTACAATGATAACAATAGCATAACCATTCCCAATAGTCAATAGAAAATCATATCATATTTCATCAACACATATACCTAATAATATAATGAACACGTGCACCAACTTGCCAACAATTTGAGTTTTACATCCACCGATACTAACAACATTTCATAACACATAACTACCAATAAAATCATAATAAAATACAATCAGCAAACACTTTATCCAACTCACATTAGCATAACAGAATCTTCTCATAGTACAAAATGCTAACATTGACAAGATACCATACATTCCCCTATCAATTAAATAGTAATATTTTGCAATAGGCTCATTTGGAAGCCCATGTGCTATCAACACTATAGATCATACCTAAAGAATACTTGATGTGGCCAATGTCATGATGATAGTGGTAGTTTAAATGCATTGGTCATCTAGAAGTTCATTACAACTTATCACTAATGAATTAGATACTAACTCTAGGAAGTATCTCCATGTGTCATATACTACATCAATCATAATAATCACGAGAAAAGGAATAAAATATTAATATTTTTAAAAATAATTACGGAAATGCCATCGGGAAAAACTTATTCCCGATTTTAGGCAACATGGCCTTGTCTCTTGGAGAGACGAGGTAGTAAGTCACTGACCTCGTCTCTTCGAGAGACGAGGTCTCACTTCTAAGGACCTCGTCTCTCCAAGAGACGAGGCTGCACGACGACTAACCTCGTCTCTTTAAGAGACGAGGTTGCATTTGACCTCGTCCCTTGAAGAGACGAGGTCAACTATTCCTCCAAAATTCAATCTATTACTTGAGAAACCCAAAAAATTATGTATAAAACCTGTCAAGTAGAAATATAAATGGCTATACGAGCCATTAACCAAATTCAACACAGCTATAATACCATTCAACCTAAAAACACATGCTGAATCCCAATTTGAATAATTCAATCACAACGGTATTGTGATTGTTTGTCAGCACAGTACAATAAAAATATGGGAATTTATAGGCTTGTAACAAATAATATGAAACGAAATGCTGATTCATTGTTCTTTTAAAATGTACAAGAGAAAAGGAGTACAATATACGTACAAAAACAATACGAAAAAGTAAGAAGCTATATGCAACAATCGAAATAAAGAAAATCTATCATCTACTACTACTACTGATGTGTGTCCCTCTTCCGTTGTCCTCGGCCTCTACCCCTCTTCACGTACGTCCTGGGTAACGGGGTACTGTGTAGATGGAACAATATCTGTAACTGCAGCATCCTCATATCCAGTAGTAACACTATACTGATGGAACGGGACAGGCTCTGCCTCGACTTGTGTGAGCCCCTCCCCATATCATGTGATGGCGATGGTTGTCTCTTCTATGGAGCCAAGGGGGTATGGAACTTAGAGTGTGATGGGTCTGGCATGGGGGTGTCCCCCATATCGTAAGATGTCGATGACGGGCCAGCCTCGTCCTGAATGACCTGGGAAGGACCAGGCTCATCAAGTGAAGGTAGATCGGATGGCTCAGGCTCAGGCTCATCTCTGATCTGTATACCTGGTGCTCGAGCTCGTCCCTGACCCCTGCCTCGTCCTCACCCACGCCTCTCTCTAGGAGGCTATCATCTCTGTATGGTATGAGACTGTGGGTCACCCTGTGCTGCTGCTGATGGTGGAGCTGGTAGCACTGGATCATTGAAATTCAACCCCATAAACTCTTCCACCACATGATAGACATCTCGCGTAGTGGATGGAGTGAGCTCTGTAGGCATGTCTGGGATGCTATAAATGAAATCTGCCTACGAGTAATAGCAAAAAATTATATCGGTGAGTAGCTGCCAAGTCAGTACAAGTCCATATAAAGCTTATAGAGACAATTATCTTACCATGTATCGTATGATAGCTCCGGTGCGTCCGATCTAGCATTGAGTGATCGCATGATACCACTGGAAGTAATCATTAAATGTCCCAGCAGGCAAATCGGGCAGCTCAACTATGCAATCACGCCGAGCATCCCACTTAGCTATCCACCTGGCATGCTCCACCTGCCAGTTCCACTCGGAACGTCCTCTCATGTCAATCTCATGGAGGGGTCTCATGTCGGCAAGGAGGGCTGGAATCCCCTGGAAGCCACCAAACTGTTTGAGCACTTTGTCAGGGTAGTAGTGCTCGACAAGATAGAAGCATACCAGGAGGACCCGTGCACGCCATATATCGCTGCCTGCTAGGCAGTATGGAGGCAGGGAGGGCAAGATCGAACTATATGGGTCCCATACCACCTGATGCAATAGGAAAAGTAAAATATTGCGTTAACAAACCATCGTACTATAGCAATGTAACAGCACAAGTCACTGCAAAAACAATTGAGGTATAGGAGGGAACGGATTTCATACCTAACGCGCCATTTGTCGATCGAAAGATGCGCGGTACTCAATCAGCAGATGTGTCGATACTCGGGTCACATCAAAAGTCGCACCCCAATGGCTGATGAGTGGACAGCCCGTGGTAACTGATGTGTGCAGGCGACGAACTGGGGTAATGTGGGGGAAGTGCTCCCATGCCCATATCTGTAGGACAACAAACGGTCCTGCCATGTCCCCTGTGTCGATGTGAGAAGCCAAGCATAGTTGCCTGTATAGCCAGGCCAAACAGGCAGCTCCCAACGCGTGCTGCTCGGCCGTCTCGAAGTCTCGGAGTAGCTGGAGGTACATGAGATGGACGTAGTTAGAGGACTTGTCTGCGACAATAAATCCCCCAAGCAGCAGCAAAATGTATGCTCGAACGTGGCGTCTGATCATCAGATCATTAGCAAAATCAGGCAGGTCGCTGAAGTGGCTATCCAACCACGACATCTTGAGGCGACCACCATCCATGTCAATGCCAGGCTAGAGCCAGAGTCCTAGCAACTCCTCGCATAAATCAGGATAATCCAGCCTAGCCATGCTCGTAACGGCCAATCCATCTACAAGGAGGCCCGTAAGGATAGAAACATCCTCTAAGGTCACAGACCACTCGCCCGTGGTCATGTGGAACGTATGTGTCTCTGGTCACCACCTCTCAACCAAAGCTGTAAGGAGATGCCAATCCAGCTGAATGAAAGGCATCTTGGCTGCCCCTATGAACCCTGCCTGAGACAGGAATGGCAACAACCACTTGTCAACCTCTATAGGTACACCTGCTGGTCGCCTGAGCCTCGCCTCTCTGCGACGGCTATGTAAAACCTCATGCTCCTACAGTAAAGTTATCGTATTTATTAAAGACCAATCTCACCTTAGCCATCAAATCTGCAATTACTGAATTTCAAAGAATGAACTAACCTATCCATCCCAGGCTAGAATGGACCTATGTACACGCTGTTGTGTGAGTAATGAGCTATCGATCGGTCCTGGATCCATCTGTGAAGGAAAAAGAAAGAGATGTTGTCAAAGTCCACATATGTTGATTAAACACAAACATAACAAACATACGTTAAATCATGACTCATTAGTGCAGTAATAAAAACATATGAGAATAAAGAATTACCATTAGCACTACGACTCGATTGCCCCGTAACTAGTTTACCCACCGATCCCGCATTTGGGCAACTTCTTCTATTGTGGCCCTGCTTCCCAAAACAATCGCATGAATAACCTCGGTGGCCCTCTCAAATGTCCATCTCATATCGTTTCTCCCTAAGCCGGCCCCTATTTCTAATAAGTCCTGGATTAGGGTGCCACTTTGGTAAGTCCAACCGAGTCCAATTTGCCTTATCAGCTGCGGGAATGAAGGAACGACCATACACTCTTAGTTGGTGGTCCCATCTATACCACTATCCTACGTAGGCAACACAATCCATGTGCATTGTCTCCATCACTGCCATCGCATGTGAGCATGGAATTCAGTATGTCTGCTACTTGTTACACATACATCTACATGATCGTAACTCTACTTTGTGTATATGGTCCCCCTTTTAACCATACATTGTTGGACGTGGTGCAATTATAACCTCGTATATCCGTTCTTGGTAATCGAAACAAGTAACTCTATGGGAAGTGGATATGTTCCATCGGTCAAACTTCTTCGCAGCGTATTCTGTGAGCAACTTACCCATACTCATGGCATTGCTAGCTTCACGCCTTTGCTTATTAAATATGGAGTTGCAATTGTAGAAGGTTTTCTTTACCAATGCTGCCACAGGTAAGCACTTGACATCTTTTATAACTGAATTGTAACTCTCTGCCATGTTTATTGTGCCTTGGCCAAATCTAACACCTTCATTGTAAGATAAAGTCCACATGCATGGAGACAACTCGTGAAAATATCGTGCTGTCCAAGGATCTCCTCCTTTCGATCCTCCTACCCAACAACTCGCAATACAATCAACTTCGGAGAAGTGGGATGACCGATTACGGTCGGTTTGTCGATTTGGCCGCAACAACTCTAAAGAAAATTGCAATTTGCAATTAGGAATTAAGGTTCCGGCGAGTAGAGGAAAAATGGGAAGAAGAAGACGGGTGCGGAATTTTAAATCCGCTGACCTCGTCTCTGCAAGAGAGAAGGTTAACCACTAATGACCTCGTCTCTTCAAGAGACGAGGTCAGACGTAGTGCAACCTCATCTCTTGGAGAGACGGGGTCATCACAGCAATGACACCTCGTCTCTCGAAGAGAGAGGTCATCACAGCAATGACATCTCGTCTCTCAAAGAGACGAGGTCAGTGACTTACGACCTCGTCTCTCCAAGAGACGAGGCCATGTTGCCTAAAATCGGGAATAAGTTTTTTCCGATGGTACTTCCGTAATTATTTTTAAAAATATTAATATTTTATTCCTTTCCCTAATAATCACCAATAGAGGATATGGAAGCTTCAATGGGAGTACATCATCATGTGATTTAGGTAGATGGCGTACCAATGCCTTCTCTAGCTCTAAGTGATAATTACTGCCAAAGTCTAAGAATTGATGATGTCTCAACACTACAATCACTACATTATCCCATGAGCCAGTATTCCACACATACTTACACAAACTCTCCACTATAGTCTTCCTACATGGTATATAGGGAAAACCATAGAAAATCATTCCCCAAATTACCATACAAAGTGACATAAGAAGTTTCACCATCATTCACCATAATTCTAAAAACATGAAATTCTCTCAAAAATACTAAAAGTAGGATGCTAACATTGCATCCCCCAATAACTTACCATATCTTCCCTAATATAACTTAAAGTATACCATACATGTGGTATTTGCCATCACAATACTGCTATAGTAATAAGTCAAAATAGAAGAAATAGGCACAATAGAACAGGTAGATTCATTATTAAGCTATCTATTACTTTAGGAAGGTGAATATGCGGTATGTCATAATCCATTAATTGTTGACTACTATAAATAATATTAGAGGTCAGTTCAACAGTCAATTTTCTATACATCATCACCCTATCCATAATAGTACCATTCACGACAAAACACTCTTCCAATATAGGTATCCAACTATAAAATTCCAATGAATAGTAATAAGTAGCACATATGTTCTCATATGGGAAATAAAATTATAGTAATATTCTACTCATGGTAGTCCTATTGACATATCATAATATAATGGATGAAATGTAAGAAGATGGACATAGTGACACTTGAAAGGTTTAATAGTTCTTAGTGCAAATTGAAGTGACTTAAAGTTAAGTATACAGAGATCAATAGAGACTCTACCTCAATGTCATAATGCGCATCCCTATAACACCCAATTTCCCTCACCAACATCCTCTATACCCTTATCATCAATGTTACAATCCATACCACTAATAATATTCACCTGTGCCACATAATCACCCTTTGGACTCTCTTTATGGACATCAATCTTATTTAGTACGACTTTTTAGTAAGTCAGTTTTCTTTGAGACCATTGGCAATTTTGTCCTATCCACTATATCAGCAACTACTATTGATACTTTTTTCAATAAGGTAGCTTGAATGACTTCGTCTAAGGCTAGAAAACTCCAGTCATGGTGCATATAAGATTTTCATTCAGCTCACGTTGCTTAACGATAGTCTAAAAACATTTGGGCATAGTCTCCAACACCCATTTGGTCCTACTTTAGTTTTAATAGATTTTTATACTATTTACCTTGATAATTGGATGAAAGAAATTTTCTCCTCATTAGTCTTTTCATATGATTTTATGTAATGTCCTCACGATACCCATTCAAGGTACCTAACATGTTTTTGACATGTGTTAAGGCACTTATTTCACTTTTGCATATTAAGAACAATATGCTTTTAAAATTATTAATCATAAAATGTCTTATAACAATAAAAAAACCATTTCGTAAAATATCTTCATAAGATATATATAGTTTAAATTTTAAGGCACTATTTTATTATTATTATTATTATTATTATTATTATTATTATTATTATTATTCCATACCTTAGATTTACATTTTTTTTTTTAAAAAGTATCTTTTAAATGCCCACATAACAAGTCGTTTCTTCACAACCTTTAGTATAATATTTATGTGTTCATGTATTCTAGCAAGTGCCAAAACATCCATTTAAAAATCTTATTCTATATTGAATAATACTTATTAACCTTATCAAAAATTATAAAAAATAATGAATAATAACAGTCAATTTATTATTTTGCAATCACTTTTATATAAGATTATTATTTGTAAACCACCTTATAAAAATTTTTATTTTAGAAGAATTTTGATCATATGCTTGTATCTTAAATTATATAGAGTATGTGCGTATATTATATATATATCTAAATGATGTATTAGCATTGTTTATCTCCTACGATTAATTAATATGAAGTGCTTCTAAAGTTTTTCATTTTGGATTTTGCTACAAGTAGTGGTACTAAAAATTAACCTAAATTCCTTTCCATTGGTTATATATATATATAAGGCAGTTTTGCATATTATATGAGATGTATATGTGTTGGCTAAGTTTCTTATAGGGTAGCTAAACTTTTTAAATATAATGGAAATATATCTATACAAAATTTTTTCACAAAAAATACCTAAACTTTTTTATTTATTTCACCTAAAATACTTTTTGGTGCAATCCGGCCTTTTTCCTTATCGGAAGCTGACATGGCATCTAAAATTGATTAAAAATATATTCTTTTTTTCATCTACATTGACATTTATTTAATTAATTTTTTATTTTTAGTTTTTTTCTCTCTCTCCTCTACTCCCACTCTATCTCTCCTCTTCCTCCTTCTCCCCAAATAAATAAAAAAAAAAAAACCAACACACAACCCGCAACCATCATCATCATCATTCATTAACACCAAGACATCTGCAAATCAGCACTAACACCGCCACTACCAAGCCCCTGATCTCTAAATGCACTCAAGGCAGCTTTAAAACACACAAGACATACATTCCTGACACATCCAAAATGCATCGAATTTTTGACTTAAAAAAATTCAAAACCTTACTTTTAGATTTGAACAAAATCAAAACTTTAATCTTGGGTTTGCTTAAAATCGAGTAAGTTTCTCATAGGATACTAAATTTTTTAAATATAACAGAAATGTACATAAATAAAATTTTTTTCATAGAAAAATACATAGACTTTTTATTTATTTTACCTAAAATACTTTTAGCCAGAATCTGGCTTTTTCCCAATTGAGAGTTAACATGGCATCCAGTATTGATTAAAAGAATATTATTTTGTCCACATTGACATTTATTTAATTATTTTTTTATTTTCTATCTCCCCCTACTCCTACTCTCTCTCTCTCTCCTCTTCCTCCTCCTTCCCCAAATTAAAAATAAATAACACCCACACATAACCTACAGCCACTACCATCACGATTCATCACAATCGAAACATCTCCAGACCACCATTAGCGTCGCCACCGTCAAGCCCCTTATCTCTAATGCACTCATGGCGGGTCTAAAACACACCAGGCACACATTGATTGACACATCCTAAAACCATCAAATTTCCTACTTAAAAAAAAAAAAAATCAAAACTTTATTTCTGGATTAGAAAAAATGAATCAAAACTTTAATCTTTAGTTTGTTTAAAATCTAAAAAAAGAATCTTAGGTTTGTCTTGTTTTTGTATTTAAGTTTCAATTTTGACTCTACTTTTTTCAGTTTTTGTTGTTTTTGTAGTTTTGAAGTTATAAATTTCTCAACATTCTATTTGAAAAAAAAATCATAAACAATTTTGATTAAAAAATTGGGGATGCATTGTGTGTTTGAATTCTGGTTAAATTTTGAAAATTTCCTTTTCACGGTAATTAACGTGGTGGTTTGGTTTTGCATCATTTCATGTGTTTGAATTCAAGATTGATTGTAGTACAATGGTCGACAATTGGGGTTCAAAGGTTTTAGTGATTGTAGCAACTGGCATTTTCGATTGTGAGGGATTAATAGATGGTAGCGACATTTGACTAAGGGTGGTGATTTGGATGTGATGATGGTTGAATGGTAATTTTAGAGCATAGTGGATAGGTATTGCATGCTATGATGGTGAAGTTCAAAAAAGGTGGCCAACAATGGGTATGGTTGTAGTGTGTGGTTGTTTTGAGAGAGGAAGATGGAGAAAATGGAAGGGAGACAGGTTTTTGTTTTGTGTTTTTTTTTTTCCTATTATTTAAGGAAGAAGAAGATGTGTGTGTGTGTGTGTGTGGGGGGGGGGGGGGGGGGGGGGGGGGGGGGGGGGGGGGGGGG